>JADRCD010222839.1:4894-15770 GCA_019843815.1 Montemys delectorum
TCTTCTTCTTCTTCTTCTTCTTCTTCTTCTTCTTCTTCTTCTCCTCCAAGATATGGTCTCATGTAGCCCAGGCTGGCTTCAAACTCACTAGTTAGTGGAGAATGATCATGAACTTTTTAAAAATAGTAATTTCGTTCTATTTATTTTTAATTACTTATGATATATGTATGTTTTGTGTGTGTGTGTGTGTGTGTGTGTGTGTGTGTGTGTGTGTGTGTGTTTTGTTCATGCATGCCTGGTGCCCATCAGATCCCATGGAACTGTAGTTATGGATGGTTATAAGCTGCCATTCAAGTGCTGGGAACCAAACCCAGGTCCTCTGCAAGAACTGTACGTGCTCTTTACTACTGAGCCATTTCTCCAGCTCCAACGGAGGATTTTGATCTTCCTGCCTCTGCCTCCTGAGTACTGGAATTTTAGACATGTTTAGCCAGTATTGTGGATGCAACCCAAGACAAAACATTGTGCATGCTAGACAAAACATTCCACCCACTAAAGTACATGTTCAGTCCGTGTAGTTGAACCTCATCGCTTCTCTTTCTCTTAAGTTTCTATGTTGATATTCTTGATTGAATAGCAGCTGTTATATTCTGAATATTATTTCTTCTGGCATTTGTAATGTTTTCCCCATAGTATAGCCAAGGGGACATGACAGTGATACGCACACCTGTGCTGGCATCCACCTGCCTGAGTGTTGATTTTTTTTTTTTCTCTACTTCTTGGCTGTGTGACATTGGCTTATCCATAAAATGCAAGTATCTGGATCCACTTGCTGTCACTATAGCAGTACAGAGACTGAGTCATTTATAAAGAAAAGATAATATGTCCAGCTTGAGCTTCAGACGCTAGGAGTTTCGGATGAGGGGGCCACATCTGATGGGGGCCTCTTGCTGCTTCAGCTCACAGTGGGAGGCTGGAGCAATTGGGAATGTACCAAGAGAGAAAGAGGTGTGGAGACACACACACACACACACACACACACACACACACACACGCACGCACGCGCGCACACACACACACACACACACACACACACACACACACACACCAGCAGCTTCCTATTCCCAAGGGAAAGGCATCACCTGTTCATGAGGTGCCTTCTCTGCAGCCCAAGCACTAAATCAAGAGCCAGGCCTCATGTGGGCTTTAGGGGAGCAGCAGCCAGAGCAGGGCTCCTGGATCCTGCCGCCGTCGCTCTGTACAGGTCATGAGAATTTCCAAGGTCAAGACCAAGCAGTTAACCCTCCATAGGCTTCCTCCTCTGAAACAGCTGTCTTCCTTAATGGAAATCCTTTGTTCATTTTCTTAGAAACCCTTCCAGCCTGTTTATGTGCTCCTCCCTAGTCTTTGGCCTGGTGTCTTAGGCATGGAGAAAGAGAGGCGCTCAGCAGGCAGAGCCATGATGTCTAGGGCCCGAAGGTGCAGTGGGTTGCCACACACTGTGCTGTTCTGTGGAGAACGACAGAGTAGGGACACGGGGAGCCTGAAGAGGGATCACAGGGTGGTCTGTGTGAAACGATCACCAGACTCCAAGGGCTTGTGCAATGAAAGAGAATGTAAGCCACCTCATTAGAAGTCTTTAGAGCACGGTGCTTGTGCTTGTAATCCTAGCACTCAAAAGGCTGAGGCAGGAGGATTGTTGGGAACTCATATAGCTTTCATTGTTTTACATAGTTTCAAATTAATATATACACACACATATATATTATTGTGTGTATGTGCATACTTGATGCATGTGTGTGTGTGTGTGTGAAACTGAGTGTAGATGGAGGTCAAAGGACAACTTTGTGGAGTTGATTCTCTCCTTTCACCTTAATATGGGATCCAGGGCGCAAACAAAAGTTATCCAGCTTATACAGCAAGCACTTTTACCCACCAGCTCATCTACTGAGACTCCAGTTTCTGTAGAACCACACTGCTCTAACGAGAAATAGTGTTTATTTTCCAGTGACCATTTTAAAAAGGGGCTCAACAGTTAAAAGCACAGGCTTCCCATTCCAGAGGACCTAGATTCGATTCCTGGCACCCTTCATGGCAATGCACAACCATCAGTAACCCCAGTTCCAGGGGATCTAATACCAGCCTCTGGTCTCCAAGTATCAGGCATGCATGTAGAGCACAGATATACACACACACACACACACATAATAGGCTTCCACTTTAAAAAAAGAAAGTATTGGATTTATACAAGCTGTGATATCTCATTACATCTCTATTATAGTGAAACAAAAAAATTAAATGTAAATACCATAAAAACTCTAAATTGAGCCACGAGTGCTAGCACATATCTGTAAATCTGTAATGCCAACATTTAGGGGACTGGAGCATCTCCAGTTCAAGGCCAGCCATGGGTACATAGCCTGGGCTAGCATGGGCTGCATAGTAACACCTGTCTCAAAATAAGCTGTATACGGTCAGTGTATTTCAATGACAGTTGTGAGGATGGATGCTACACTAAGAGTCCTGTGAGCTCATGGTGCCTGAGCTGCATTTGGAACCTACTCCCAATGCACTGTGCTCTAATATTCAATGACAGAGGGCTGAGTCGGTGGCTTACTGGGTGAGTAGCATACTTGCCCCTCAGTTGTGAGAACCTGAGTTCGGGTATCCAGAACCAATGTCAAAGGCCAGGCATGCTAGTCTGACCTTAAATCAGCAACGGTGAGATGGGAGGCACAGACAAGTGGATCCTAATGACAGGCTAGCCTAATGGAGTTGCAGGCCATTGAGAGACCCTGTCTTAATCAAAAGGATGGATATAAGATGACCAAACACAAAAATGGCTCGTGTTGGTGAACCCGGGTCCTATCAACAATGATGATGAGCCATTCAGAGGGAAAAAAAAAACATGCCCAAAGCTGTTCATATAGAAGAACAAGAGGCTGCAGAGGTGGCTCAGTGGTTAGGAGCATGCCTTCCCCGGGCAGAGGACCCATATCAGATGGATCACAACTGCCTGTGACTCTGTTCCAGGGGAATCTGATGCCTCTGGCTTCTGTAGGTACCTGCATACATCTGCACACACAGAGAGACACAAATACACACACACACACACACACACACACACACACACACAATTTTAAAAAAACCACTATGAATGCTCACTAAGTAAATGAAAGAAGTGAAGTCAAATTCACTAAAAATCACCGCACCGAGGCGCAAGCCAGACTGCACTGAGGTATGGTCCTCCGTGCTTCCAAATGGCAGAGGGTGGCCTTGAATTTCTTTTCCTTCTGCCTCCACTTCTTTTTTTTTTAATGTTTATTTATTTGTTTGTTTGTTTTTATTTATATGAATACACTGTCCTTGTCATCAGATACATCAGAAGGCATCGAATCCCATTACAGATGGTTGTGAGCCACCATGTATTTGCTGGGACTTGAACTCAGGACCTCTGGAAGAGCAGTCAGTGCTCTTAACCACTGAGCCATCTTTCCAGCCCCCTGCCTCCACTTCTTAAATGCTAGGGTTACAGGCTGGTACCACCGCAGCCAGGTCACAGAGTGCTGGGGTTAGACCCAGGGCTTCATGCATGCCAGGCAAGCCCTCTGCCAGTTGAGCTACATCCCCAGCGCCTGCCATATAGGTACACCTAAAACCTAGTTTGGGAGAGTACGTAGGTGGACATTGTCCAACACAGTCGATAAGAGCATGACAATATTTGTACCAAGCCCCAGGAAAGAATATATTTGCATAATTCCCTGTCTTTATCAATCTGGAACTTTCTATTATAAAATAACCAGAGCTACAGACATTTAAAAATGTGTTGTTTTCAACAGCTCAGTGGGAGAGCATTTGCATAGTATGTGCAAAGGCCACGGGTCCTATCCTCAATTCTGCAGAAGGAAGGAAGGAAGAGAGGAAGGAAGGAAGGAAGGAAGGAAGGAAGGAAGGAAGGAAGGAAGGAAGGAAGGAAGGGAGGAAGTGAGTTAAAACAAAATTGTGTACTTCCCTCCACTTCAAGCAGAGGCTGCCAGTGGGAAGCAAGTGCTACCTACTGTGGGGGGGTTTCTCCATTGAATTTCCTTTGCTAGCTTGCTCCGGAACCCTTGTTTTTTAAGCCACTGTTTAAGGACAAGGCAGTTTGGGACAAAAAAAAGAGAACTGATTCAAATTAAAAGGCTGGGAAGGAGGTGTGTATAAAAGGTGTCAGGAGGCAGTGTCTCTGAGCTGCTATGAGGTTCAGCTGAGTCTGTCCGTACTCCTGCTCTTTGCTTCTTCCTCTGTCTGTCAGATGCTGGCCAGAGCCTCAGTTTGCTTCTTCCGGTGCTCTGGGCTCTCTCATTCTTCAAAGCCCCCTCCCCACCGTGGGGCTTGTTGTCAACAGTGTAGTGAGCCTCGTGATGATATCATTGAAATGACATGGCCTTTCCCTCCTTTTTTTTCTCCCTCTGTCTTTCTTCTCCCAGTACCTTCAAGAGACTTAGATTTACTGCCCTAGGGTTTTGCTTTTAAAGTCAAAACTGTTCTTGAACTTCAAGAGAAAAAGAAAAAAATGTGTGGGGTGCATTTCTAGAGAGAAGGGCAGAGGGCTTTTCTAGAAGGTGGTGGATAGGAATGGAAGGGAGGCCGCAGATCAGGGAGGAGGGATGTCCAGGGAGGGTGGTGCTCTCTACCTAGCAAAGCCTCCGCCTGCTTGACTGTGTGCGCCTACTGCCTAGCACAGAGAGGAGCAAAGAAGCCAGAGATGCCTGGAATGGCTATTGCTTTGGCTGTTGGTGGCCTGTGTGTCTGTTCAGGCCCTTGTCTCTGCAAAGGGGCTTCTCTGATATAAAAGGGCAGGCCAGGTAGAACTAGGAAGGTGAGCAGGGCGTGGTGTTTTGAGCATCTCCAAGCAAGCAGAGACACACAGACACACAAGTGGAGTGGCCTTGAAGGCTGGCAATGGGATTAGCAGCAAGGCCCAGCAGGCCTGGACAAGAATGAACCTTGTCCTTCTGAGGAAGGAGAGGGGAGGGACTTTACGCTCAGCCACAGACTTGAGTCTGCTTAGGCATGGAAATAAGACTTGTATGCCATTGTTTTTGCTTCTCTTCTCATACCTTAGAGCAGGCTGTGTGGAGGGACCCTGTCTCAAAATCAAATGAACTAAAGTTTAATTTGGATCAGTGCAGAAAATATATAGTTCATATGCTGGGGAAGGCAAGATGTCAGGGGAGTATGGTAGCTGGCCACAGCATGTATGTCCACAGTCAGGAAGCAAAGAAAGGTGAATGCCAGGGTTACAGATTGTTTTCTCCCTTTTATTCAGCCCAAGACTCGAACCCATGGAGTAACGCCACCCACATTAGGGTAGATCATCCCATTTCGATCAACCCAAGATAGGAATTTCATCACAGACCTGCCCAGAGGCCGGTCTCCTAGGCAATTCTAGATCCTGTCAAATTGATGATATTAACCATCACACCTGGCTTCTAGCCTCCATCCTGCCCCCTCTCTCAGAGGCAAGTCTGTTCTGAATATGTCTCTGGTGTCCAGAGGGGTGGCACTGACTCAAAGTCCTCCTTTCACTGTAGGACAAAGCTATGTTAAACATAGAAAAGTTTATAAATTTATGCTGGGGTTAGAGGCCTGGGGCCCACCACAGAAGATACAAGGCAGGACTAGTTCTCACAGCCTGGCTCTGTGTGTGCGTGTGTGTGTGTGTGTGTGTGTGTGTGTGTGTGTGTGTGTGTGCTTCTTGAATACATGAACAGGAGCCTTCAGTAGAGGCCCATGACATTCTCTCACCATCACCCTGTCTGGCTTTTGTCCCGTGTGCCCAGTGTTGCTCTCAGTGGACGCTGGCATTCCTGGAAATAGACTTCTTCTCTTTTGCCTCTTGGCCCCTACTTCACCTCCTGAGACAGATGTATCCTGCCTTTCTGGCCAAAGGCTACATTGCCTTTCTACCCTTAGGTAAAGCAGTGCCCAGATAGGCAGTCATGCCCAGGCTGTCTGTCTGGTGCTCTGTGGCAGGCTCGGTCTCAAGACTGTGCTTTCTACATGAACCTTACTTCTCACAACCACCCAACGAGCCCAAGCTGCCATTTTTATTTAGTAAGATTAAGCCGTTATCCCTGGGGTTGGGGTTCTAACACCCTAGGCCAATAACTGTTGGCACCCTAGCTGTTCACAGCAAGCAGATATGTCAGTCCTCACTAATGGTAGAGCTGCCTGGGCTGACCATCCAGGAAACAGCAAGTATTAACCAGCTCTTAGACTGCACAAAGGATCCAGGCAGGGCATCTTGTGATTCTCATGGTTCTTGGCAGCTAAGAAATGGGAGAGTTGAGATCTAAGAGCACCATTGAGGAACCAAGCTGTGATTCATAAAATTTGGGTCAGTCTAATTGGGTGTTCTCTGAGGATACCATCCAGCAGCCCTGCTCACAAAGCAGCTACCAGGGAGGGAAGCTACGATGGTGCTCAGCCTGGCTAATTCATAAACTGTAGCAATAGCTGCTGAAATGTCTGTCCGTCAGTCAGTTTCTTTCTTTGTTTCTTTGTTTCCTTCTTCCTTCCTTTCTTTTTGTTCTTTCTTCCTTCCTTTCCATCTATCTATCTATCTATCTTTCTATTCACACACACACACACACACACACACACACACACCATATCTACCCACAAAAAACATCCATACCTATACTCACTCACACACAATCACACATTCATACTCACTCTTGACTACTCACTCATACACACATTTTCACACATTCATATGAATGCACTACCAAACACACACACACATGCATACACACACACACACACACACACACACACACACACACATACCTTTTCATCAGTGTGATGAGATAGTTGAGAAGTAAAGAGTCCAACATGGTGATACACACCTTTAATCCCAGTGCTTGGGAAGCAGAGGCAGTCAGATGTTTGTGAGTTCAAGGCCAGCCTGGTCTACTTAGCAAGCCCCCAGGGTTGCCTGGGCTACATAGAAAGACCCTGTCCCAAAGAAGGAAGAGGGGGCATATATTTTGGCTCATAGTCTCAGAGGCTCTGGCCCATTGTCAACTAGCTCCATTGCTGTGGGCTAGAGGTCAGGCTGAATCCCATGGCAGAAAGTGTGTCTTGGATCAAAGCAGCTTATCTCAGACCAGACAGAAAGTAGGGAGAGACAGGAAGAGGCTAGGACAAGGAGTGAGCACCCCCAGGGACCTACTTCCTATAGCCAAGTTTCTACTATCTCCCAAAATAGCAGTTGAGGACCAAGCTCCCGACACGTGAGCCTGGGGGTGGGATGGATATCTCCTATCTATATCACATCTGCATACTCTGAAACACACATGCGGACACACCTCACTACCTGAGGTTGCCAGAGAGATGTCAATCAGTCGGCTCCTCTGAGGTTTAGCTGCAAAATCACATGCTGTGATCACTTACAGGGCTTGGTGCTCCACCAGATGTACCAGGTGTCCAGGGAATGTGTGGTCCAGGTAGCTCAATGGATGCCTAAGAGAGGAGCACTCAGGGTCTGGCTCCCCCATTTCTTATTTCTTTTAAGGTTTTGTTTGTACCACAATCAAACTGAGAACCTTCCACACGGCAGGCAAAATCTCCACAACTGAGTTACATCCCCCGAGCCCTCGTCTCTCCTGTAGAGCCATGTAAAAGGCTCGAGTGGCTGAGTCAAAGGCAATATTGATAAGGAAAAGACAGCTACACTGATGTGGCAAGCTAAATAAAGACAAACATCCTGGCCAAGGAAAATTCATAGATGACTAACCAGCTATAAATGGAGGGGCGGGGTGGGAGGTTAGTGAATGGGCTTAGCCAGCACGGGCTGTATGATTCAGGACAAAGCCTGCTGCTGTCAACCACAGCAGAGCCAGTCCCAGCTGTCCCCAAACCCTGGTCCTCATAGTCATTGGGACAAAAGCTGTTATCAGCAGGGTGAGGTGGGTACTTGCAAGTATAGTGCCAGGTGTTCTGACAGTGCCTTGGGCTCTGCAGAGCCACGCCATCTGATAGGACAATCCTCTCATGTTGCTGTGTGGGGATGGTGCATCCTTCTGTCTGTGAAAGAGTTGTCTGTAGTCAGCTGGGCTAGTTGCATGTGCTCTGAGCTTGGCTGCCCGGTTATCTTGGTATTCTTTTGAGAAATTAAACTTAATAGCTAGAAGGTGAGTTAATAACAACATTTGTAGCAGAGAAGCTTCCAGAAGACTTTATGCCCAGTGTGGCCTCCTTGTCTGTGATGGACACAGGCAGCTATGCAAACCAAAGATGAATTCCCAGTCATCATTGGGTTCCAGGACCACGGTTCATAGCATCTTAACCCTGATTGGTACTGTCTCAAGTCAAGTGCAGACCAAGTACCTGAGGTCTGGGGTGGCTGTGACATCTCTGTGGACTTTCTTATAGTTACTACAAGGCATCTCCAACTTAAAAATGCATTCTGTGTCTCAAAGGGCCTCACCAAGCTCACTGGCTGGCCGTGCTTCACAGGGAGGAAGTGACTGGAAACATCCGGTTAATCCTGCTCTGCTGTGGCAGAGGGAGCCATAACAGCTGGGTTTGCAGATCAAAGTCACATGACTTTGAGAACATTGCTCACATGACTTTGATGAAACAGGACCGTCTACACATCCCTTTGGGGGGGGAGGACCCTGAGGATTGAATGAAACGGTGTGAGAAACCTGTTACCCACCTCCACCACCATCACCCAGGCACACATGTGTTCTGGGAACAAACACCAGACTCCCCCCTCCCTCTAAAATTCCTGGAGCTGGAACCTCCACTACGTGACCCCTGCTCATTGCTATTGCCTGTCCTCAGTCTGATATCCTAGCTGCACAGAATGATAGAAATTTATCCCCAACACACACTCCCAAGGTGTGGACCAGAAGCTTGAAATGGAGATGTTAGCAGGCTGCACTCCCTCTTGAGTTCCAAGAAAGGACCTTCCAGTCTTTGGCTACTCCTGGTGTCACCCTGATCCCTACCTCCATCCTCTGCATACCTGTATCTCCCCTCTTTCCCTTTATGGAGATGTCTAAAGCCATCTAATTAATTTTCATTGTTAACTGACACAATCTAGACTCATCTGGACTGTCTAGATTCGGTTGGCCTGTTGGTATGTCTGTGGAGAATTGTTCTATTGTCTATTGACACAGGGAGACCCAGACTAAAAGCTAATAGTACCGTTTTCTGAGCTTGAGTGAGTCCTGGACTGTGTAAAAGAAGAGAAATCGGGCTGAGTAACGGAACATGATTCATTCTCTGTACTTAACTGTGGGTGTGACTACCTGCTTCCACTTCCTGTCTTGACTTCCTTGAAAAGTCAGGCTGTGACCTGGAAGTGTGAGCGGAATAAACCTTTCTTAAGTTTAAGATATTTTATCACAGCAACAGAAGCAAAACTCAACACCTCAAACTAGGGGTAGGACCCACACCCTGAAACTGGAACATTCTTATAGTCTCACCTCAAGATTTTCAATTCAAACACAGTTGCTGAGACCCAATTTCACTCAAGGGCACAGTTGCCGGTCCTGGAGACCAGGGAGTGAGCATCCTTTTGGAGGGGTCAATAGTTCAACTTGCCACACTGTCCCTTCAGTCATCTAAACCAGCCCTGGGTCAAGAGACAGTGGAGAGTGACAGACAGACAGTGGGCGTGGCTCCCGCTGGTTTTGAGGTAGCTTATTAACAAGCACTAAAGGCAAGCTAGCCAAGTTGTGGGTTCATGTCATTGGTAAGTCAGTGTTGATACAGGAGAAAGGTACTCCTGAAGGCTGAAGTAAAATTTTGTGTTTCTTTTTCTATTTTTTTTTCAAAATGAAAATTGCTCTTTTAAAAAAAAATTACATTATAAAATCAGATGTTAAATAATAGAGGCTTACTTAGGACTTTTTTTTTTTTTTCAGGTAATTCAAAAGCTAAAAAGAAAAAGTAAATGTCACCCAAACTCCACCCTTCCTGATTGGCATCTCGATCTATTTCCTGTAAAATGGGGGGTGGGGTGGGGAGAGGGAGGCAGGTCCTACCCCCTATTGATTGCTCTGCCCATCTCTACACCAATAAACTCAGGCCAGAGTCATCTTTGTCACCATCTGGCTTTGTCATTAAGGCCTGCCTCTCATACTGTTTCTCCTTCTATAGATTGATCCCTAGTTTGTCATTGGGTGTTCAGGTGGCAGGCTGTGACAGTGTGTGAAGGGCTTTCTCCTTTGCACCAGGGCGAGTTGGCTTCTGTCACACAGCTACCGCCACAGGCTTCAGGACGTCTGCCTCTAAGGACACCCTCAGCTCTTCTTAGCCGTGACGCCGGGGTCTCCTCTGTGTCTTTGCAGGCCATGTTTGAGTTGGTCACCTCCGAAGCCTCCTACTATAAGAGCCTGAACCTGCTGGTGTCGCACTTCATGGAGAACGAGCGGCTGAAGAAGATCCTGCACCCGTCCGAGGCCCACATCCTCTTTTCCAATGTCCTGGATGTCATGGCTGTCAGTGAGCGGTGAGCACTGGAGGGCCATCTTCTTCCATCTTCTCCCTGCCAGCATGTGGCTGAAACCAGGGCCCATGCTGACCAGCTGGGTTTCTCTGCCTTTGAATGTTCTGGATTTTTACATAAAGAAATAGGGAGGATGAAGCCATTAACCTAGGCTCTGGAGACGGTGGAGTGGGAAGAATGCTTGTCTTGCAAGCATGAGGACTTGAATGTGACCCCAGAATCCACATGAAAGCTGGAGGCTGTGGGATTTGCTTGTCATTCTAGTGCTAGGGATGGGGAGGTAGGAGAATCCTTGGTGCTGGCTGGTGAGCCAGACAGTCTAGCCTAATTGGTGAGCTCCAGACTAGTGAAAGATTGTCTCAAAAGAAACTAGGGGGCTGGCTCCTGAGGAATGACCCCCTGAAGTTGACCTTTGACCTCTGATCCCCC
>JADRCD010222840.1:4672-21138 GCA_019843815.1 Montemys delectorum
CTCTCTCTCTCTCTCTCTCTCTCTCTCTCTCTCTCTCTCTCTCTCTCTCTCTCTTTCTCTCTTTTTTTTTCTTTGTATAAAAGTTACATGAATCTGTTTTGTGAGAGGGAGGAGCGGGTACGTCAGAGGAAAACTTGTGGAGGTTGGTTCTATCCTTCCACATATGGGTTCAGGTCATTAGCCTTAGCAGCAAGCCCCTTCACCCACTGAGCCATCTCACTGGCCCTCCTACTTATTTTTAAGACAGGTCACACATGTGTGACTATGAAGTTCTAATCCTCCTGCCTCCACTGCCCAAGTGCTGGGATCACAGCTGAACTTCAACCTAGCATCTTGTGTACGTGAGGCAAGTACTCTACCAATTGAATTACAGCCCCCGCCTATTCTTATGGGGGTTTGCTTTGCTTTGGCCTTTGTGGGGTTGCTTTTGCTTGCTTGTTTGGTTGGTTGGTTTGGTTTGGTTTGGTTTGGTTTGGTTCTTGTATCCTCTAATGGCTTTATTTTGAGACAAGGTCTCACTGTGTCACCCTGGCCTAGAACTCACTGTAAACCAGGCAATTCTGAACTCATAATAATCATCCTGAGTGCTGGGGTTAATGGTGTGCACCACCATGCCCATTCTTGGGTCAGAGCTAGAAGGTGGTGTCAAGGGACTGAGGAGAGGGGACTCTATGGTCAGTTGGAGAGTTTCATGGCTACAAATGCCTTGGGATTTGAGCCTCAACTGGTCAGACAGTGTGTTAGTCTTGGGATTTGAGCCCCTGCTGGTCAGATGGTGTGTTAGGTGGACCCAAACTGTGGGCTTCTCTACTCACGACAGCAGTCTGCTTCTGGGATCCCCAGTGAGCTGGCCCGGTAGGTAGATCTGATCCGCCGAGGGATGGCAGGGGGTGGCTGGGCAGAAGGGTAGCCACGTCAGGGCTCACAGCCTTCTGACAGTCCTCCATCACGCTGTGAGCCCACCTCACACACTCGCTCTTATAACCCTGCCAGGATTCCTGTCCTCACACCATTTTCCTTCTAATATGTGCTTTCAGAGGCCTCTCCTGGCAGGAGGAGGACCCTGCTCAAAGGCCCAAAGGTCCCCATGCCCTTCTCTACTAAGGCCCTCACCTCAGGCTCCTCATCATCAATCTCAGCAGGCAGCCCCTTCCCAGGATTCTTCATTTTGTCAAGAAGATCCAAGATCAGGCTTCTGTTCAGCCCAGGCTGGGACACCAGCTGATGCTGTGAGAGGGGGACAGGGGTCAGAGGGCTGGCACAGCAGCGGGGGGTAGTGGGGAAGGGAGTGGAGGACAGGGGCCTCCTAAGAGAATGCTCTGGGGAAGGTGCCAGCTGAGGGAGACGGGAGGGGAGCTGGGAGACTCAGGGGCCTAGAGATCCTGAGAAGTCTTAAGGAATTAGAAGAATTGTGGGTCCCAGAGGGGAGGTAAGGAATTCTAGGATGCCTTAGAAGCAACCAGCCTTGGTGTAGACTCTCAAGAACACACGGAGGCCTTCGGGATTTGGCAAATTCCGGCAACTCAGGAAAACTTAGAAAGCTCCAGAGTAAAGGCAGACATGGTGGCTCACGCCTGCAATTCCAGCTCTTGGGAAATGGTGGCAGGAGTTTCAAGAGCCTAAGGTCATTCTTGGCTATATAGCAAGTATGAGGCTAACCTGGGCTATATGAGACCATAAACCATAACATGACAAGCAAATGAAATACACATACACACACACACACACACACACACACACACACCACACACACAGAGAGAGAGAGAGAGAGAGAGAGAGAGAGAGAGCAAGCACTAGGAAACATATAAGAAATAATTGAGTATTAACTTGGTTTGAGTTTTATTTTTGTGACAGGGTCTCATGTAGCTAGTCTCAAATTGTCTATGTAACTAAAGATGGCTTTGAACTTCTGATCCTATCTCTACCTCCTTAGAGCTGAGACTCTAGGCTTGTGGCCCAAGGCCTGAATCTCCCTGTATAATTTGGAAGGTCCTGTGAGTAGAGTCCTGGGAAACTCTGAGGGACTAGGGGTTCTGAAGGGGCCCAGGGTTCCAGATATAGCTCTTGTGAACTGTGGAAGACTTGGTAACCCTGGGCTAAAGAAACAGGGTAGGGAGGGGTATGGCTTACACTGAGCATCTTGGTGGCACTGGGGCGTTTCTTGGAGTTCTTAGTGAGGGTGACTTTGACAAAGTTGTGGAAGGAAGATGACCTTGGGAGGAAGAAGCCAGGTCTGGTATGAGGGGATTGGAACCCTTCTCTTCACACCACACACCCTCCCTCCTCCCACCCTCAAGTCACCTCCCTTACCATCTGCCCTTTTCTTTTAGCCGAGGAGGCTGGTACCCGCTCTTGGTCATGAGGAAGAGGACCCTAGATCAGTAGGGAAGAACATGGGGTTCAAATCCATGGGGACAGACCTCATAGTTTCAGGAGTTCCCCATGGAAAGAAGACACGGGAAATGGCTCAGTAGGTAAGAGCACTTGCTATGCAAGCCTGAGGATCTGAGTTTGAATCCCCAGATCCCCTATAAAAAAAAGTCAGCATGCCGGTGACTAGTGTTGATTTTGTTATGTAGCTCAGGCCAGACTCAAGTTCACAACCTCCTGCCTGAGTGCTGGGACAAGCCAGCACTGCTTGGCTGGAAGGCAAGCTATGGGAAAGGCAGTTTATGATGAGTCTCCAGGTGGGAATGTCTTGCTGGGCATGGAGGGCCACATGTGTAATGCCAGTATTTGGGAGGTTCAGGCCTTTACCTGAGAGGGTGCACGTCAAAGAGAGGAGGTTGAAGCTCAGCCAGCTCGATGGCCGTGATGCCAAGAGACCAGATGTCACAAAGCTCATTATATCCACCCTTCAGGGCCACAGCTGCCACCTCTGGAGCCATCCTGTGGGCAGAGACCCTCAGAGAGCAAGAAGTGGCCCAGGAATAGGAGAGAGGTGGGGTGAGGGAAAGTGGGGGCACGAACGGAGCCAGGGGAGAAGGATACCAAGACAAAGTTGCAGAAGGAGGTAGAAAAGGAGAGTGTGGGGGTGCTCGGAATCCAAGCAGTCTGGAGGCTAAAGCAGGAGTGTGAGGCCAGCCCGGGCTATGGAGTGAGGCATTGGCTCAAAAAAATGGGAGAGAAGGAGGAAAGAAGACAGAAGCCGGGAGTATGGCTCAGTGACACAGGGACGGTATTAGAACCTAGCTTCAGTCCCTAAGACAAAGCACAAGGCTCAGAGCCACAGGCTCAGAAAACACAGAAACAGATAAAAAGAGTGGTGGAGAGATAGGGATCAAGGTACAAACCAACCCAAACTGGGTGCGGTGGTAGTACAAGCCTGAAATCCTAAAACTCTACGAACTGGAGACAGGAGAATTGGGAGTTCAAGGCCAGCCTGAGCTATGGGAGAACCTGTGTCCTTAGCAACAACAACAAAACACTACCACACACACACACACACACACACACACACACCCTACAACCACCACCACTGAAATCCTAAACACTAAGAGAATGGGCAGAAAGGGCCAGAAAGAGATATAGATACGTGGAAAAGTCAACAGGGGTCATAGAGAAGGAAAAGGTCTTTAGTGGGAACGGCAGAGCCAAGGACTTCCTGGAGACCAAGGTATGCCCCTGTTCCCATCCCAGCCACCCCCAGCACCCCTCACCAGTATGGTGTCCCAATGAAAGAGAGGCGCCGGGCCAGTGTCGCCCCAATCTGAGCTGAGATCCCAAAGTCAGCTGGAAGCAGAGACAGAAATAGTGTGTGTCTGCGCCATCCCTCTTCAACCTCCGTCAGCTCCCCAGGTACCCTGTGAGCAGGACTCACCCAGCTTAACCTCCCCGGAGTCATTGATGAGGATGTTGGCTCCCTGGGGACCAGAGGAGGGGTGAGAGGCTGACAGGGAACCCCCTTCCCAGTGCGCTGCTGCTCTCACCCCTGTGACTCCTCCCTAAAGCTCAAAATGAGTTCTAGGACACCTCCACCCCAAGATCCTCTCTCCATAGCACTCTTGTCCCCAGTCTACCTTGATGTCTCGATGTATCTTCTTCTCTGAATGCAGGTAGGCCAGTCCCTGGAGAGATGTGAGCAATGGCCCCAGTGAGCACCTTTTGCCTTGCAAAAGCCCTGCCTGCTTTGGGAGTCCCTTGGCCCCTTCTCACCTGAAGCACTTCCCGACACACATAGCTGATCTGGAGCTCGGACAGAGAGCCAGTCACTGCAAAAGTCATCGCTCAGGCCAGATGTTGGAAGAAGAGTCAAGAATCCTGGCTCTTTGGGGACCCCAGCCTCCCTCTACCCATGACATCTGATAGAATGTCTGAATAGGAGGGGACTTTAGATGGGACAACCAGAAAGGGGAGAGAGAAGGTAGTGGCTTCCTGAAAGGTGGTTGCTCTTGCCTGCAATCCAATTACTTGGAAAGCTGAGGCAGGAGGGTTGCCCTAAGTTTGAGGCTAACTTCAGCTATATACCAATATACAGGCCAGTCAGGGCTACACAGAGACTTGTTCCCAAAATAACCAAGAGCATTTGCACATGGGAGAAGATAGACAGATAAATAAGTAAGTAGCTATAGGACGGAGAAAGACAGTCACTCAGCAAATAATTACAATAGTCCTATCTGTGCCAGGTCCCAGAGACACAGG
Source organism: Montemys delectorum (assembly GCA_019843815.1). Taxonomy (NCBI): domain Eukaryota; kingdom Metazoa; phylum Chordata; class Mammalia; order Rodentia; family Muridae; genus Montemys; species Montemys delectorum. The sequence goes on from JADRCD010222840.1 coordinate 9,314, forward strand.
TATAAGCAAGACAGTCATCCCAAAAGGCTGGAGGCATGGTTCAGGATGAAAACATCTGCCTGGAATCCCCCAGTGAGGGGCTGGGGCGTGGCTCAGTGGTAGAGCCCCTGCCTAGAATCCCCCAGTGAGGAGCTGGGGGTGTGGCTCAGTGGTAGAACCCCTGCCTAGAATCCCCCAGTGAGGGGCTGGGGGCGTGGCTCAGTGGTAGAACCCCTGCCTAGAATTCCCCAGTGAGGGGCTGGGGGCGTGGCTCAACAATAGAGTCCTTGCCTAGCATGTGAAAGTCTCCAGGTTTCATTACTAGCATGTGCATCTGCAAACACACACACACACACACACACACACACACACTCACTCACACACACAGGATAAATCCCTGCTTTCATGGAGAGAACACGCTAAAAGAAATAATATACAAGATGGAAAGGCTGGAGGAATATCTCAGTGCTGGACCTCTTGCCTGTTATTTCAAAAACAAATAAGAAATAATGAAAAACATATAACGTAAGGTGTTAATACGCTAGTAATTAGTAAGAAGAAACAGAGCCAGAAACAACAACAGGAAATATGTGTGGGAAGGGCTATGACATTTGACACATGCTGGTCAGCAAGGCTACCATAAGAAGCCCAAGCGGGGGTGTGATGCGTCCCACTCTGCAGGAGAAAAGGAACAAGGGCAGGAGGCAGGCGGTAATGGTCAGGGCGATGCGGAATAAGCAGATTTTTCCCTGGAGGACAATGGGAGACGAGGGAGTCTCTGCATGGGGTGATGTGAGGGCAGGCAAGATGAGCGATGGCAGAGGTACAGACACAGACAGACAGACCGACCGACCGACAGACCCAGTGTCAGAGCAGAGAAAGAGATGAGCAGAGACCCAATGAAGGGAAATAGATGTATTTTGAAAGACAAACAGGGTTAGTGAAGGGACAAGAAAAAGATGGGACAGAGGGTGTTGGGCAGACACCAGGGCTTACACAATGGCTGGGTGAGTCACTTCCTGCCTATCAGCCTCAGTTTCCCGTTCTGGGGGAGGTTTTGTATTGCCCGGATGGAACCCAGGACCTCAATCCATCCTACCAGGTAAGCATTCTAGCACCGAGCTATAGCGAGACCTTTTCAGACATTTGAAATCTTGGGTAAGGGGAATTAGAAAGAGTAAGACAGATGAATACCAGAACTGCAGAGAAGGCTGAGGTGTAGGGCCTGGTGGCAGCAGACCAGTTGACCCAGCTACTGAGAAGGCTAGGGCAGTAAGATCGCAAGTTCAAGGCCAGCCTGGGTAACTCATTGAGACTGCTGCAAAATAATAAGTAAAAAGAGGGCTGGGGAGCGTCTATGAGAAATTGAAGGGATGTGTTAAGAATACATTGTATACCTATAATTCTTAAAGAATTAGATAAATTAAGTTTAAATTAAACCCTCAAAAAATAAATTAATTTTAAAAAAGGGGGTAGGTATTAGGGATATAGCTCAGAGTGCTTGCCTAGCAAAGACTCTAGGTTCAAAACCCACTTTAGCAAAAAAAATGTGTGTGTGTGTGTGTGTGTGTGTGTGTGTGTGAGAGAGAGAGAGAGAGAGAGAGACTCAGAAGGGATGAGAGGCCTATGTGACTCCTACTCTCAAATTCCCCCCTGAAAGGTGGACCACAAGCTAGACCCAGAAATTCACTGACTGCCTGCCCAAAAATCTGAGCAACTGATCTGAGTTAGAGAATGCAGAAATAGGCCAGGCATGGTAGCACGCGCCTTGAATCTCAACACCAGGGGTGGCAGAAGTAGGCAGAACTCGGTGAGCTGGAGACAAGCCAGGACCACATAGTGAGAAACCAATCTCAAAAAAGAAGAAAGAAAGAAAATGCAAAACTGCCCCAACCCAGGAATAATTTTTGGCAAGAAAATAAAGACATCCAGACAAAGGTAGAGACACGGAAGTGAAGGGGATTGTTGCCCGGGAAAAGACAGGGCAGGACCATCACAGGATCCCCAGCATCATCCAAGTGGATGGGCTCATGATACGGTGTGGACTGGGAATGCAGCTCCCAGGGCACAAGCCCAGAGAGACAGGAGAGATGGCCTGGTGGCAGAAGGAGGCCTATGTCCCCTTGTCCTTCTAACCTTGGTAGATGTCCTGGAGAGAACCTGCTCCACAGAATTCCATGCAGATCCATAGCTTCTGCAGCCTATAGGACACCGAGAGAGCAGGGATTACGATGGTAGTGAGACCTCCCAGGGCTATCTCACTCCCCCTGCCCACCGCAGAGTGTCCTGTTCCCATGACAGAGGAGGGTGAGGATAGGCGAGGACATATGCATTCCAGAGCAATTTCTAGGTCTTCGAGTTCCAACCCACAAGGTACTTTAGGGGACAGGAGAGAGGAGAAGCAGACAAGACAAAGAATCCTGGGTTGGAGGAACGGGTGTCATTGTTGGGGCGGCTGAGACATTATCTTGGGAGCCAAGGAATTTGAGGGTTCATATTAAAGAAGCAGAGTAAGAATGGGCAAAGCAAGGAGCAGACTAATGAGAGACTTGATTACAACAACGAAGAGGGTTCTAGATTAGCCCGTAAAGTAGCAGGTACTCAGGAAGAAAGGTGGAATTTCAGACTGGGATGCCCCAATTCAAAGTGAAAGTCCTCAGGTTGGAGGTCAAGTTAGTGTATCTGGGTCACAAATGGTAGTTTAGGACTGAGGACCTGGTTACCGGTGCCTGGTCAGAAACAAGGGGTTGGGGTTGGGGGATGGGTTAAGACATCACCAGAGGTAACTGCCATGGTAAGCCACGATGTTGCCGTGCCGGCAAGTTTTCAGCATGAGAATCTCCTTCTGAAGGGTGGAGACGTCATCATCTGTGAGGAGGGGCCGGAGAGAAAAGGTGGCTACAAGCAGGGGCTTACAGAAGTGTTCCCCAGATCCCAGGAAGGGCAGGGCAGGGATGGGGAAGAAGTTTCTAGGGGCCCTCTCACCAGGCTCCATCTTCACCATCTTCAAAGCCACCAGGTCCTTAGACACCTTGTCTCGAGCCTTGGAAAGGGGAAGTTGGCCATCAGGCAGGCTCCATAGCTTGCTATCCTCATCCTCAAGGCCTGGCATTCTCTCACACTCCTTTTTGTCGACCTCACCCCAGCTATCCCAGGTTTGATGGTGGAGGAGACAGAAAGGCTTTCTTACCTTGAATACTTCTCCATAAGTTCCACCACCCAGTCGCTGCAGTAGATCATAGTGTTCTCGGGGGTCCTTATTAAAGATGTCGGGGTCCACAAGGGCCATCCCTGGAGGCCGGGGCTGGGCCAGTGCCCAGGGGGCCAACAGGGCCTCAGGGCTCAAGCTTTGGTATTACCCTCTGTCTCCACAAGTCCTGGGCCCGCCTTGACTCTGTGGGCTGTGGCCTTCCCCCTCCCCACTCTCGCTTCCTGCCCCAGCTGCAGAGCTGTGCAGAGGGCTCCACCCCTGTCCCCTGGGTTCTGAGAGTTTGATTGCCTTGGGACCCATGGGACTCCCCTTTACCCCCGAAGGACACTATGTAAATAAGATGCAAAAGTTCTTAAATGCAACCTGGGGCTGACCTAGCACCCTCTCCCCAACACTTTCCTATTTTGGGAGGAGTCACAGGTTACAGTTGAACCTCTGCTGGGTACTTGAAGATTTGGAGTCACGCCAGAGGTGGCAGGTCTTCACAAAGCTGGCTGAGTGGAACAGAGGACTGTTTACTTGTGACACATGCATGTGACTTAAGTGACAGCTAAGCTCAGGGCACCTGCCCTCATGGCACATGTCTGTGCATCGCTTCAAAAGTGTAAGGAATCTGTGGCGGACGTGGAACACTTGTTATTAGCCCCTAGGTGGAGTCGATGGAAACTCCAGGGTGCCACAGTAATCCAGCCAGGTGCAGGTGTCATTTGCCTTCCCGGCCTCCTAACAGAGCACTGTAGGATCTCGGAACGCGAGTGGGGACCAGCGAGGAAGTGAAGATACATATGGGATGCTGTCTCAGGCATCAAAGTCGGAGACAAGAAGGGCTTCAGAGAGCATCTTCCACCCGACTAAACACAAAGAAAAGGAAACTGTACCCCTTCAAGCGGCTATACGCCTTTACGGCTACGCATGCGTACAGAATTTTAAGTCTCCTTTCCTGTACAAGTCCAGCGCACGCGCGTCATAAGTTTAAGTACTCGGTTTGTGCGGCCCGGGAAAAGTTTAGCCCGCCTCCTGGCGCCTGCGTAGTAAGGCAGACTAAACCTTTTCTCACGCTATTGGTCGCATGTAAGTGAGCTCATTACGCATGCGCAAATTACAACTGCTGAGAGGAAATCACGTGGTAGAAAAAAAAAAAACAAAACCGGTGCGGCTGCCGGAAGCGCCTTTCCCTTTTCCTTCCTTGTAGGAGCTGGAGGGAGGGTGTGACGTAGGTTCCGTTTCCTGCACGTCTTTTTTCTTCCGGTCCTCGAGTACTAAGCACCGTGCCTGGTGTTCGACTCCAGCTGGGGCTGCAGAAGGCAACGGTGATCATGGCGATGTTTGAGCAGATGAGAGCAAACGTGGGCAAGTTGCTCAAGGGTATCGACAGGTCTGAGCTCGGCTGGAGGGCGCGCTCTGGCCAAGCGGGGTGGAGAAGACGGGGAGCCAGCCGGGGTGGCTAGGGCTCCACGCTCATCCAGAGGTGGAGTCTCTCCAAGTTTCTCTCCGGCCTTCAACTTTACCTTTTCTGCTGCCACAGACTCTCGGTGTCTCTTAGTCTCTTCCTTCTCTGCCCTTCTTGTGGACCATCCTACGTAATGTTCACTGATGTCTATTTGACCAGTGGGAACCGGAGATGATGGAAACAGCCACAGGTCCTGCGTTCCTGGACCTAGGTTCCCATTCCATCCCGGCGACAACCCCTTTCAACAGATAGTGACAGTCAGGAGCGATCGGGGACTGGCCAGGTCAAGCCACGTATTGAGCTAGGCAGGAGAGGATGGAACTGGGTCAGAGCAGGATCCAAAAGAAGGGGTTCAGGAAAACATTCGGGCTGCAGAGAGTGGCCGAGGTTGGGAGCATCCTAGACATGACCCGGGGCTCAAGTGGGACTAGCCAGAAGTCCATATTGTTAGCAACATTTACAGGAGGTTATACAGTTGATCAGCTATCCGGGTAGTTCCAGTGGATGGGACTAAATTATTATTTTAAGATCGGACGAATGTAGCTTTATTAAAAGAATAATAAAGGGAGGAATACCTCATGGCCAGAATTAAAGCTGTAGGAGGGAAGAGAGTGATTTCAGGTTAACAAATTACAGTGGTCCCTAAGCCCTATAATGGAACTGCCCTCTGTTCTCTCTGTTTACCCATGTCTGTCTGTCTGTCTGGTTATCTCCCCTTTTTCCTTTTGAGACGGGTTTTCACTATAAGTCCCAGACTAGCTTGAACCTTGCAGTCCTCCTGTCCTGCCTCAGCCTCCTAGGTGCTGGGATGAAAGGTGTGTAGCCGCTGTGCCACACTGCTCACCTATCTTGATGACCTTCCAGGTATAATCCCGAGAATTTGGCTACCCTGGAGCGGTATGTGGAGACACAGGCCAAGGAGAATGCCTATGATCTGGAGGCCAACCTGGCCGTCCTGAAACTGTGAGTGTCTGTCCTCTTCCCGCCCTTATACCAACAGCTAGCTAGCAGGAAACCACTCTGGATAGGGAACCTGGGGCAGAGGTACCTGGGGCAAACTGCAGGATGTGACTTCTCTTTGGTGTGTAAGCTAAGAGGGTCAGAGTTGGAGGGGGGTTGGATAATCAGCAAACAATTCTGTTGCTTGACACATTACTGCAAATGAACATTCATTTAGTTAGTTTCACTGGCTCTTGGCTCCCATGCTCTGACCCGTCAAACCCCAGCTTAGGTGAACCACTGTTGAGCCCTTATGGCCCGGCCTTGGGTCCCTTGGGTCCAGATCAGCTTAGGTCAGGCCTGCTTGCTTTGAGCTCTGCTGTAATCACATAGCACAAGCTCTTCCGTACCAGGTATCTTCCTCTCGTCGCTGGGTTGGTGCCAGCCTTTTTCCTTTGCCCATGTTCATGAGTGTGTGTGTGTGTGTGTGTGTGTGTGTGTGTAGGGGCTGTGTGTACACACACGAATGTGGAGGCTGGAGGTTGATATCAGAAACCAGCCATCTTCAGTCACTCTTCCACCTTATTCAGAGTCAAGGCCTCATTAAGCCCAGAATCCACTGACACAGCTTGTCTTGCTAACCAGCTTGCTCTTGGGATTCTGTGTTAACACCTCAGAGACGGGAGTGCCAGACAGGCTGGCATGCCTACATTTATTTTATTCTTTTTAGTTCATTTTGTTTTATGAGTGTGAGGGCAAGTGTGGAGGTCCTGGGACAACTTGGAGCAGTTAATCTTACCTTCCACCATTTTGTTTTCTTGAGTCCTGGCACTTGTGCTGTAGACCAGGGTGGCTTTGGGACTAGAGGCATGGGCCACGTCTCTGAGTTTCTGCCTCTGAATGCTGATTGGCCTACACACTTCTAGAAGAATCTGTTTCTCAACTCCTCGTGCCAGTGCTAGGGTTACAAATAGACTCACTAAAGCCTATTTTTATGAGTCCAGGAGATTCAGCGTGGGTCAGTGAGTTGACACAGTGTTTATACTGACTGAGCCATCACTCTGGTCCTTTTCCTGGTTTGGTTAATTCTTTATTTATTTATGTTTTATTTATTTTTAGCCACTGGGCCTATAGTTTTGAACTTGCTATCAAGATGAAATTGAATTCCTCATCCTTCCAAGCGCTGGCATTACGAACACATGCCATCGAGGCTGCCTTTCGGAGCCCCACCCAGCATGTTACTGTATAGCTCAGACTGGCCTTAAACTCCTGGCCAAGCATGTGCTACCACACCTAGCTGCCCTCCGGTGCTTTCTTGACACACCACCAGCCGTAGAGCTTAGTTTGCTTTGGTGTTTTGCTTTTTGAAGCAGAGTCTCTTGCTGTGTAGTTGTTGGCTCTGGAACTTGCTATGCAGACCAGGCTGGCCTTGCACTCACAGAGGTCCACCTGCCTCTGCTTGTGCCATTGGTATCTCCTTGAGTGCTCAGTGTGTGCTAGCTTTCTCTATTAGAGGTTGCTCAGGGGCTAAACATGGGCAGCCTGGCTCAGAGCTGCAACTCCCACTCTAGAGGACTGCTTCTAACTGTTTGTGAGTTATACAACAGTGTCTAGAGCAGGGAAGTGGACTCAGAGAAGTTAAGGTTACGTAGACGATACAGTTGGTGTTAGAGCTCACACATTCCTAAATTCCAAACCCCAGGCACGGGGCATACACAGGCTGTCATTTTATCCAATTGTATAAAAATAGCCCAGAGTGGCCGCAGACTTGCAGTCTCCCGGGTCCTGGGTTTGCAGGCATGTGCCACTAGAGCCAGCTTTGCAAGAGGTCACTGCTGCTACGTCTCTTGTTGTCCTTCTCAGGTACCAGTTCAACCCAGCCTTCTTCCAGACCACAGTCACCGCCCAGATTCTGCTCAAAGCCCTCACCAATCTGCCCCATACCGACTTCACTCTGTGCAAATGTATGATCGACCAGGCACATGTATCCTTGCAGCATGTGGGGCCTGGGAAGCAGGGCGGGTGGGGGGCTCTGGGCCAGTCTTAGATTCTGTACAGTGCCCCTGTGTCTCAAAGGACAGCTTAGGGTAGCAGTTCTCCCCTCCCTCCTACGGGTTCCAGGGATTCGGGTCCTTGGGCTTACACTGCATTTTTACCTGCTGGACCATCTTGTTGGCTCAGGATTTTTTATTTATTTCTGTTCATGTATTTTGAGAAAGGGTCTTGCTCTAACACCCTAGCTGGCCTGGAACTTGATGCGTAGACCATGCTGTGCTTACAGCACTCACAGAGATCCGCTGCCTCTGTCTCCCAAGTGGTGGGTATTTTTGTGGTGTTGAGGAAGGAACCCAAGCCCTCACACGCGTGGAGCAAGTAAAGTACTCAAGCACTGTGCTGCTGAACCACACACGTCCCTGATCCTAGTTTCCAGTTCTTTTGGGGGGAAGGAGGAGCTAGGAGATGGATAGAGAGGGTTGAGCTAGTCCCGTGGCTTTCTGCACTGTTTCCTTGATGCTCCGTGATGCCAGCAAGAAGAGCGGCCCATCCGACAGATCTTGTACCTTGGGGACCTGCTGGAGACCTGCCACTTTCAAGCCTTCTGGGTAATGTCTTTTAGGTGCAGGCTGGGATGCTGGAGTTCGTGCCTAGTATGTGGGGAGCCCTGGGTGCCATCCCCACCTAGCACTTAGCACAAGCACAAAACCAGGCACGTTAGCACACGCCTAGAATTCTAGAAGATGGGAGCGGGGAACCAGAAGCTTGAGGCTACCCTGAGCTGCAACGGAACCTGTCTCAAACAAGCAAAGGCAGCGGTAGCCAAGTGGTCACGGGACTCTGCTCAGGACTTCTCATCTTCACACAGAGCCAGGATTGACCATCACAGCTGAGGATGACCTTGTCCCCTCCTTCTGGGCCCTTAGAAACAAACCCCCTCTTATCCACTCTGAGTGCTCTGCCTTTCCAGTCTTCACATGGACAGACACCCAGGGGAAAGCCAAGCTGGTTAGTGGACCTTTCCTGAGTAATGGAGCTTAGGAGGTTGAGGAGAGAGCTCCATGCCAGGGCAGTTAAGAGCAGTGGCTCAAAACCATCTGTAACTCCAGTTCTAGGGGACCTAACACGTTCTTCTGGTTTCCATGGATACTGACCATGCACTTGGTGCACAGACATACATATAGGCAAGACACCTATGCACATCATATATGTGCATTATGTGTGTATATATATATGTATATGTATACATATAGTATATGCGTGTGGGGTTTGGTTTGTTTTATTAAAAAGGGCTCCAGCACCCTTCTTGGGCAGCCTCTTCCGGCCACCATGAGTGCTGACTCACAACATCTTCATGCTCATACAGAGATACATGCACATACACATAAATAAAAGTATAATCTTTCCCTTTTTAAAAAAATATCTATTTTATACATTTTAGTGCTCTCTCTGCATATACACCTGTCTGCCAGGAGAGGGCACCAAATAACATTAGGTAGTTGAGAGCCAACTATGGTTGCTGGGAATTGAACTCAGGACCTCTGAGTTAACCACTAAGCCATCTTTCCAGCCCCAAATCTTGCCTTCTAAAATAAATGTTTAGGGGGCTAGAGAGATGGCTCAGCGGTTAAGAGCACTGACTGCACTGCCTATTCAGTTCCCAGCAACCACATGGTGGCTCACAATTGTCTGTGATGGGATCCGATGCCCTCTTCTGGTGTGTCTGAAGACAGCAATAGTGTCTTCAGTATTTATATGAGTAATATGAATTAAATAAATCTTTAAAAAATAAAGTAAATCTTTAGAAAAGAAGAGTTCAGGCCAACTTTGGCTATATAACAAGACTATCCAAAGCACAATAGCAAAAAAAAAAAAAAAAAAGTAGAAATAAAAATAAAAATATTGATAGAAGCTGCTCCACTTTGTGCGCTGAGGGTTCTGTGGTGCCCTCTGCCTAGCTTTCAGCATATGCCATCTCCTGATAGAGTCACAGTGACCTCTCCCTTCAGGTGTCCTGTTCCCAGTGCAGACAAGGTCACGGGCTTCCAGGACAGTCACTCCCGTAGGATTCCTCCCACCTTAGTGATGGCTTCCACCAAAGTGCAGGCCCGCCCTTCCTTCTTCCACTCCTGCTGAAGGAGCTTTGCTGAGTAGAAATCTGGAGAGGTGAAGGATGAGCTGCAAATGGGAGACAGAGAGGAGCACAAAGGGCCTGAGGTGGGGGGGTGGGGGGGGAGTGTGGAGATCCTGTGGCTGAGGGAGATGGAGGCCATGGAGAGCATATAGACGACCTGCCAGGGTGTAGTGTGTATACATATTTACCTTCTGTGATTTGGATGTTGGATTTCCCAGCCTGGTAGAGGCAGGTGGATTTCTTTGAGTTCAAGGCCAACCTGGTTTTCAAATCCAGTTCCAGGACTGCTAGGGCTACATGAAAAAACCTTGTCTTAAGCCAGAGAGAGAGACTGGGACAGACAGGGGCAGGATCTCCTGCACCCAGATTGATCACACCTGCTGACCCAGAACTTGAGATCCTCCTGCCTCAGCCTCTACGACATCAGCACTCTTACTGGTTAATGCTGAGTGATGGTGCTAGTGTTAATATTTGGGGGCATCATTTCTTCCATAGCAAGCCCTGGATGAGAACATGGACCTCCTGGAGGGCATAACTGGCTTTGAAGACTCTGTCCGAAAATGTGAGTCCTTCTGTGAGCTTTGGTTCCTCAGGGATTGAGGGCAGTGTAGTAGGAACCTGGGAGAAAGGGGATTAAAAATAAGGCAGACCGGGCCTCATGCAATACCCAGTTTTATTTAGAGCATCAATTTATATTCTGCAGGTTAAGCTAAGCATGATCATATGAGCAAAATTCACAAGTTCAAGCCATATACAGCCATGAGGATAAAGCTGTGCTTGGAAATGTTTTTTGAATAACAAAAGCAGCTGTGTGTAGTCTGGAGCAAACCCATTGCTGTTTCCTGTACTTAGGAGGGGCACAGAAGAGCCCTCAGAGTCCTCACACAGCTACGTTCCCGGACCCTGTTCCAGCCGCCTCTGACATCTTTGTTTTGATTCCCACAGTTATCTGCCATGTGGTGGGCATCACGTACCAGCACATCGACCGCTGGCTGTTGGCCGAGATGCTCGGAGACCTGACTGGTGAGGCCTGGTGCTGTTTCTTCTGTCAGTCTGAGAGGGATAAGGTGGTTGAGACATGGGGCCTCAGCTAGCTCAGGGGAACCTTCCCATGGTTATTACCTGCCCCAGAGTGTGGGTGAGGGTTTGGTATAGGATGCTGCCCTCTGAATCTCCAGGAATTCAAGGCCAGCCTGGGCTACATAGTGAGACACTGCCTCGAAAACACCATCACCGGGTGTAATGCTGTCCTCCTGTAATCCCAGCTGTAGGAAGCTGGAGCAAGAAGATTGTGTGGAATTCCAGGCCAGCCCGGGCCATAGCCAAAGCCTCTGGCACCAACCAGTTAATGGATGCACATGTCAGACAGTGGTCCTGATGCTGACTTTGGCAGTGAATACGAGAGCTCAGGCCCTTTTCACAGATGGAGCCAAGTGGAAGGGCCTGCATCTTGTGGTTGGTGTTGGCAAGGGCAGTGAGGCTGCTTTAGTGGGATGGCATTTGGCAGGGCCCCAGTCTGTCCTGCAGCAGGGGCCTGCCTGTCGTGTGTTGTGCCTGTGTGCTGTGGTAGCACGCAGCATGGTTCTAGGAGGAGGCAGCTTTTCTTCCAGGCACATACACATCTCTGCAGAACTCCGTGGTCTGTCCCCTAGTGACAGGACATAAGACATAAGGCTCTGAGAAGAACTGGCCTTGCTCAGAAGGATGTTCTTTTTTTTTGTTTTTGGTTTTTCGAGACAGGGTTTCTCTGTGTAGCCCTGGCTGTCCTGGAACTCACTCTGGAGACCAGGCTGGCCTCAAACTCAGAAATCCGCCTGCCTCTGCCTCCCAAGTGCTGGGATTAAAGGCGCGCGCCACCACCGCCTGGCCAGAATGATGTTCTTAAAAGGTTCTTCCAGCCGGGCTGATCTCCTTAAGAAACTAAGAGAACCTGGATCTGGAGGCACAAACTCTATAATCCTGGTATTTGGGAGAGAGTCAAGAGTGTTAGGAGTTTAAGTCATGGTGAGTCCAAGCCAGTCAGAGCTACATGAAATCCTGTCTCAAAAAGAAAGAAAGAAAGAAAGAAAGAAAGAAAGAAAGAAAGAAAGAAAGAAAGAAAGAAAGAAAGAAAGAAA
>JADRCD010222840.1:21148-40077 GCA_019843815.1 Montemys delectorum
AAAGAAAGAAAGAAAGAAAGAAAGAAAGAAAGAAAGAAAGAAAGAAAACAGCAAAACCCCTGTGTGACTAGGAGAAAGAGGCTAATGCGCCCTCTGGTGGCCAAGTAGAGAATGAGCCCCAGGATGCTGGCTTTGCCCTAGAGGATCTCTTCCAAGCCCCGCTGTTGTCCAGGCAGGAGTTGCCTGGAGCAGTTGGCAAAGGAGGCTCGGCCTGCTTAAGCCCGGATTCTCCTGTCTCTAAAGCTACTGGTAACCAACACCTCTGCCCATGTCACCTGCAGACAATCAGCTGAAGGTGTGGATGAGCAAGTACGGCTGGAGTGCTGACGAGTCAGGGCAGATCTTCATCTGCAGCCAGGAAGAGAGCATTAAGCCCAAGAACATTGTGGAGAAGATCGACTTTGACAGTAAGTGGCCTGGGGCCGCAGACTGTAGGGGAGACATGGCGTCCTCATGACGCAGAGAGCAGTGCTGGAGCCTGCCTTCCTGGGCTGGGGATTGTCTGCCAGATCCCATTGACCCATCTAGGTTGCTAGCCCAGGGAGGGTCAGTGAGGGATGCTGAGTAGCCTCCCTTGCTATATGGGAGCCCTCTGTGTTGTCTCTCTCTCTCTCTCTCTCTCTCTCTCTCTCTCTCTCTCTCTTTTTTAAAATTTATTATAAGTACACTGTAGCTGTCTTCAGACACACCAGAAGAGGGCATCAGATCTCATTATGGGTGGTTGTGAGCAACCATGTAGCTACTGGGATTTGAACTCATGACCTCGGAAGAGCAATCAGTGCGCTTACCAGCTGAGCCATCTCACCAGCTCCCTCTCTCTCCCTCTCTTGCCCTCTTGCCCTGGCATTCCTGTAGACCAGACTGGCCTCAAACTCAGAGATCGCCCACCTCTCCCTCCCAGGTGCTGGGATTAAAGACTTGTCCACTCAGGGCTGTGACTCTTGATGAGTCATTTGGTCCCACCATAAGGTAGTTGCTCTTGTTCTAACTTGGAAACTATTAGAAATGTCACAGTACCTGCCTCCTGGGAGGTTGGATGTGAAGGGAGATCATCGTGTAGGGCACTCAGCCAAGAGCCAGGCGCAGAGTAAACAGACTTAACCCAAAAGAGCAGGTGTGGTGGCACGTGTCTTTGATCTCAGCATTCACTCGGGTGGCAGGAGGTTCAAGGCCAGCCTGGCCTACCTAATAAGCTACTATCTTTTAATAAGTAAGTAGAAACAAAGAATTTTAAGACGACACAGGCATTTAGCTAGGTGCCCTACTTCACCCTTCTGTCAGAGCAAATGACATCCACACAGTCCTGTCTTCAGTGGTGAGCTGCCTGCCCGGCCTGTGTCCAACACCTGGAACTAGGCCAGGGCTAAATGCATGTAATGCTTAGTACCAGATTACTCAAACTCTTCACTTAACTCCATAATCCTGTAAGATAGATGTCTATATACGTAGACAGGGAAACTAAGGCACAGTGCTATTAACATACCCAAGACCACTAAACTACATGCAGTACCAGACTACCTTTGTGGTGACTGTGACCTGACCCTGAAGGGCAGCAGCTCCTGAGAGGTGGCTCTTCCCCTCTTCTCAAAGTCACCCTGTTTCTTTTCTTCTCAACAGGTGTGTCCAGCATCATGGCCTCCTCCCAGTAACCGTGTGTGCATTAATAAAGATCTGTTCACTCCACCCAGTTGTCTCCTGCCTCTGTTCTCAGCCAACTTGTGGCCAGAGCTGGGGCCCTTCCCTCTTTAAGGGCGTCCCCCAGGCCACTTCCTCCTGTGTCCCACCCTGCTGCCTTTCCCTGCCCCTCCTTTTTGACCTGTGAGTCAGCGGGGGATGAGGTAGGCTGAGGCCAGTGAATGGCCTTGGGAGTTGCCACCCTGGGGCCCTAGGCTCTTGAGAGAGTGGAGAGCAGGCTCTGAGGCTTTGACAAGTCACCCTGCTCCTAGAGAAGAGTGTTGAGTGCTTCCTAAGTTGGCAGGGGTGGGCAGCAGCCTGCCCAGTCCCTGCCCTTGGCAGGTGCAGGTAAGAAGGTCAAGGATGAAAAGCTACCCTTAGCTATATCAGATTCTATAAAGGGGGGCTGAGGGCCTCAGTCCATAAACTTTCTGGTGCTCTGATACAAAGATGTGGTAATGCACTTGTAACCCTTAACACTGAGGAGCCCGAGACAGGAGCTTCCCCTCGGTTTGCTGGCCAGCCTGTCTAACCAAATTGCTGACCTGCGTTAAGCAGGGAACCCTGATTTAATTGGTATCAGAGCTCTATTCAGTTTGGTTCAGTTCTGAGCATCACAACATCCCTATAACCCCAGTCTTTGAGAGGCTGGCCTCCACGTGTCCATGTGTACACATTCTACACTTGACAACTTGAAGTGGTTTGCTCTTGTTCCTCTAACAGCCCCTCAGCTGCTCCTTTCAGTAATCCAAAACTCCTTCATTCACCAAACACACAGGGGAATCATTCATCTTAGACTTTGAAAATCTGTCACCCAGGTTGTTGGCTGGCCTTTCTCGAGGTTCTAGTCAGGAAGGTTACCAGACAGTCTGCCCAGTCAGCTGTCCTCCCAGCCACCCAGTTTATGTCACACCCAAGACATTCCAGGTATTCTGGCCAAGTAACCTTGAACCGGTGATTTCAGTGTACACAGGGTCAGGGGTGAGGTCAGTGGAGATAAGTGACCCAGTAAATGTTCAGCCTTGGCCACTCCCAATTCCCTTGGGGCCTGTTCTGTCATGCCAGCAATCCACTGGCGTGTTCATCCTTCCCTGTAGTCAGCAGTCACCCGTCCTTCCTCCTGAGGATCCTGCCTGGGGAACCAGGGTGGGGCAGGCACCCTTTGCTCTGGCCTTTAGACCTACCCTACCTGAGCTGGCACCCGGAACTAGAACTCATCCTAACCCTGGGGACAGCAAATAAATAACTCTGTTCCCGAAAGCTCTGAGGTGCTAGAGGAGGGAGGGTTAGTATGCTGCCCCACCCTCAGCCATCTTGAGTAGAAATCCAGGAGCCATCTCTGGGTGGGAACCACAACTAGGCATCCACTGGCAGGTGCTCTTGTGTGGGATGCAACTTGAACAACTAGCCATAGCTGCTCAGCCGGGGGGAGAAATGACTTTTTGTCCTTTGATAGCCATGTCTCCTCCACTTTCAATCTGTCTCTGACCAAAGACTAGTGACTTACGGGCTTTGGTTTAATGGCTGGAGCGTGTGTGTGTGTGTGTGTGTGTGTGTGTGTGTGTGTGTGTGTGTGTGTGTTGATGTCTGCCCCTTACAGCTGCTGCAGTCACCTGTGACATTCCAACTGTCTGCCCCAACTTGGGAGACAACCCTCTGTCCTTTCAGGAGACTCCTCTTAGAGTGTTAACAAAGGACACAGGAGCCAGCCATAGTTTCCTGGCCTTCTGGAGGCTGAGGCAGGAGGACTGCTTGGAATACAAAGGGAGACCCTGTGTTGTGGAACACTGCCTAGCAGGCATACTAGCTATTGCTGTCTTAAGTCTATTGTAGTGCGCTGGGCATGGTGGCACACTCCTTTAATCTCAACACTGTGGAAGGAGAGGCATGTGTGTTCCAGGCCAACCACACTACGTGGTAAGACCTTGTCTCAAAAGGTTAAGGTTAGACAGATAGCTCAGTGACTAAGAGTACTGGCTGTGCTTATAGAGAACCAGGGTCCGGTTCCTAGAACCCACATGGTAGCTCACAATTCTCTGTAACTATGGTTCCCAGACATTCTGCTCCCTTCTGCTCTCTGAGGGGATCAGGCGCGCATATGGCGTTTGTACGTATATGCACAACACACACACACACACACACACACTCCCGTATGTACATGCGTTAATCTTAACAAAGAACCAGCAGTTGTGGTTACTTACAGGAGGCCCTCTCGGGAGTGAGAGAAGGTGCATGAGCCCCTCTCTCCCCAAGTCTATTGAAGTTCCCATCACTCCCTGACCACTGTCTGTCAGGAAGTGCGCAAGGGACTATTTCATGCAAACCTCACTCTTCAAGCTGCTGCTTCTACTTCTGAGCTATTGGGCTGGAAATGTCAGTGCCCACCAGTAATTGGGCAGGGAGGGCTGATGGCCACTTGTACCTATGGCAGGAAGAGTTCTGGGCTAAGCTGGGCATGCGACACACACCTGGAATCCTAGCTCTTTTTTTTTTTTTTTTTGGTTTTTTTTTTTTTTTTTTTTTTGGTTTTTGGAGACGGTTTCTCTGTGTAGCCCTGGCTGTCCTGGAACTCTGTAGACCAGGCTGGCCTCGAACTCAGAAATCCACCTGTCTCTGCCCTCCAAGTGCTGGGATTAAAGGCGTGCGCCACCACTGCCCGGCTGGAATCCTAGCTCTTGAGAGGTGGATGATCAGGAGTTCAAGGACATCCTCAGGTAAGTAGGGAGTTTGAAGACAGAATGGTTTTCTTGAGATTGCCCCCCAAAAAGCCATTTCCCTGGGGTCCTTCTGGTTTCACGTGTCTCCTTTGCTCAGATCCCAATCCTAGGGAGTCATCCTGATTGTCCCAACAAAGTTAAATTCATGATCTTCTTGCCCACCCCACTTTCCTGATCTCCCTCCTCCACAGTGCTGTAGGTGATGCGGTCTTTCCTCATCTGTGGCTCTTCGTGAGTCAGCAGTGTTCCACTGCTGAAAACCCCACTTTAACATCCTCATAAAAACATATAAAAATAATATAGAGCATTATATATTTATATGTATATTATCTTAGGGGCTGCGGAACAGCCCATCAGTAAAGAGTGCTCCTGCTCTTGCAGAGGACTCAGGTATGATTCTCAGCATCCATGTTGGGTGGCTCACACCAACTGTAACTCCAGCTTTAGGGGGCTCTGACAAACTCTATCACACTTACATCTACACATAAACATGCACACATTAAAATGAAATTTTTTTAAATGCATTTATTTGTGCATGCCTCTATGTGTGTGTGTGTGTGTGTGTGTGTGTGTGTGTGTGAGAGAGAGAGAGAGAGAGAGAGAGAGAGGTGGAGTCAGAGGATGACCTTGCGGGAATCAGTTCTCTCCTTCCATTGTGTAGGCTCTGGAGATCAAATTGAGGCCATTAGATGTGTTGGATAGTTAGTTTTATGTCAACTTGACGCAAGCTGGAGTCATCTGAGAGGAGGGAGCCTCAATTAAGAAAATGCCTCATAAATCAGGTTGTAGGCAGGCCTGTAAGGCTTTTCTGGGGGAGGGGCTTCAAGACAGGCTTTCTCCATGTCACAAGCCTTGGCTATCCTGAACTCAATTTGTAGACCAGGTTGGCCTGTAACTAAGAGATCCACTTGCTTCTGCCTCCAGAGTCCTGGGATTAAAGGCAGGTGCCACCACATCCAGCTGGCATATTCTTAATTAGTGTTCAGAGAGGGAGGGCCCATCCCATTATAGGCAGTGCCAACCCTGGGCTGGTGGTCCTGGGATCTATAAGAAAGCAGGCTGAACAAGCTATGAGGAGCAAGCCAGTAAGCGGCACCCCTCCATGACCAGCTCCTGCCTCCAGGTTCCTGCCCTGTTTGAGTTTTCTTTTTGTTTTTTTTTTTTGTGTGTGTGTTTTTGTTGTTGTTGTTGTTGTTTTTGTTTTTTTCGAGACAGGGTTTCTCTGAGTAGCCTTGGCTGTCCTGGAACTCACTCTGTAGACCAGGCTGGCCTCGAACGCAGAAATCTGCCTGCCTCTGCCTCCCAAGTGCTGGGATTAAAGGCATGTGCCACCACCGCCGGGCTTCCTGCCTTGTTTGAATTCCTGTGCTGACTTCCTTCAATGAAGAACAGTTAATAAACCCTTTCCTCCCCGACTTGTTTTGGGTCAGTGTTTCATTGCAGCAATAGAAACCCTAAGACCTTGGGCTTGGCATTAAGTGTCTACTTGCTGAAGCATCCCACCACCCCTTAACTACACCAGTGTTCTGGGTTTTTGATGTTTCATAGTTTTGTTAAACAAATTCTCCCTGTAGCCCAGGCTTACCCTGACCTTGAACATCTCCTTGTGCCCCAACCTCCAAAGTGCTGGGGCTACAGCCTTGAGTCATCACACCTGGCTCTGCTTGTGGTTTTGAGCCTACTCATTCCTTCCCTTAGGATTTGGTAAGTTTCCTCTGCCAGCCAGTGGCTGCTTCAGAGGCCAGGGCTAGAGCAGAATCTGAAGCAAAGGTTGCCTCCCCTCCCTTGTGGGCTGGGTTGCTATTTTAGGGGAGGAAACAGACAAGACCTAGAAACACAATGAATCAATGTTAAATGGTGAAAAGTACTATGGAAAAAGGCTCTGGAGTCAGTCTTTGTCTGGACAGAATAGAATCTAGGCACCTGGGGTTAGGCAAGCGTTCTTTCAGTAGGCCATGCCTCCAGACCCTCACAGGTGGATTCTAGTTAAGCATTTTACCACACTGACTGAGCCATGCTCTGAAACCCTTACTACTGGATTCTAGGCATGTCCTCCACCACTGAGGCACACCCCCATTCCTCTCTGGTGAACTCCCCTCCACCCTTCCAACCCAGAATGTGATTTTTACCTAACGTGATCAGGGACCAACTCCTGAAGGAGCAGAGGCCCTCAAGAGAGGAGGCTGCAGCATGGAGATGAGGGATGTGGGGATAGTACAGCAGACAGACAACACACTGCAGACACCAGGCAAAGGCTGTGGAGGCTTAGGATCATTTGGCCAGATGGCAGGAACAGCAAGGAGGCCAGCAAACCAGGGAGAGAGTGGCAGGTAAGCTTCGAGGAGAGCAGGGACCCAGATGTGGAGGACCTGCTGGGTCTGGCTGAAAGCCCAGAATATTCATTGTTTTAGTAAATATAGTCTCCTACTATTTTAAAGGCTATGCTGGCATAAAGAATAAAATTTCCACTTGAAAGAAAATACGTGGAGCAGAGCTGTGGTGGCGCTCGACTTTAATCCCAGCACTTGGGAGGCAGAGGCAGGCGGATCTCTAAGTTCAAGGCCAGCCTGGTCTACAGAGTGAGTTCCAGAATAGCCAGGGCTACACAAAGAAACCCTGTCTTGACAACACCCCCGCCCCCCCCCACACACACACACAAAAAGAGAGGAAGGAAGGAAGATACATGGAATGGAAATCCCCAGCAACCTTGGAAGGCTGTAGCTGGAGCATCACAAGTCAAGTCAGACCGGGAGGCCCTAAATTTAATCTCCAGTTCCAAACAAAACAAAACAAAATTCCATGAGAAAAGAGGGTAGCAAGCAACAGAGGCTCAGCCTCAAGGTCTAACCCAAGATTCCAGGTGGTGGAAGCAGAACATTTCTGGCTGAGATTAGGAAAGGGAATTACCTAGAAAGGGATTAGTAAAAGGGAGAACAAGAGGTGATGGGGGGATAAGATTATCAAAGTATAGGACATGCATTGTGAAATGTCATGATGAAATCCAGTGGAATGGGGATATGACAAGTTCAAGGTATGGTTGAGGGGAAAGGTCTTAATATTTTTTTGTTGTTGTTTTTTGTTTTGTTTTGTTTTGTTTTGAGACAGGATTTCTCTGTGTAGCCTTGGCTGTCTCATAACTCACGCTGTACAGCAGGCTGGCCTTGAACTCACTACAGAGATCCGACTGTCTCTGCCTCCCCAGTGCTGGAACTAAAGGCATGCGCCATCAGGGGAGGTTTTTATTGTAGATATGAGGGACGAGTACAGCCAGAGGCATCTGGGAGAGTCTAGAGCAGGGAAAGTAGTAGACTAAACATGATTAGTAGACTGAACCAGGGCATGAGCGGAGGGGGAGGGGAGGAGAGCAAGAGAGGAGAAGGAGAGAACCAAGAGTCGAGAGGGCAAAGAGCATGCACGCCAAAATGGTGGGGTTATAGGAATGCGGAGCGCGGAGAGGAGCTGCAGGTGCTCATTGAGCTAAGAAGCACCTCCTTAGTTGTTTGTCCAGAGTTTTGGATCTGACAGAATCCCATTCCTTTTGTACAGTTATTTTTTTACATATTTAAATATTTAAATTCATTATGGTTCATTTTGTAAAAGGGTATCCATGGAAGTCAGAGGACAACTTCTGGGAGATGATTCCTTCTACCTTTATGTATCTCAAGGATTGAATTATGGTTGTTAGCCTTGGCCACCAGTACCTTTACCTGGGAGCCATCACACTGAGTTTTAACTAATAAAATTTTTTTAAATTACTAAGGAAGGGCAGATCTAGGCCAGGAAAAAGCAACCCCAGCAGCCTGTCCAGGTTTTCTGACTTCTAAGTGTAGAGACCCACAAGGTTCTGAGCTGAACAGGGAGGGCTGTGGTCTGACTCGGGTGTCTGACCCAGCATGGCTCTGCTAAGTGTATGGATGGATCTTTTGAGTTCCACACCAGGCAGGGCTAGAGATAGTGAGATCCTGTTTTAAAAAAAAGACAGAGAGGAGGAGGGGAAGGGAAGAAAGAAAGCAAAAGAAAAGGAGGGACCAGAGATTAGGAGGTGGCGGGAGGTGGATTAGTGGCCAAAGGTCATCTGCTACAAAGTGAGTTAGTGGCCAGTCTGGCTACATTAAGACCCTGTTTCAAACCAAGCCAAACCAACAGCTCCAAAAGCTTCAGTTGTTAAGGCATTTGCAGCCCAGCTGGTCAACCTGAGTCTGATCGCTAGGACCCCAGGTGGTAGAAGCACAGATCAACTTTGACCTCCACACGTAACATGGGCATCCCTGCCCCACACAATAAATACATGTAAATTTAAAAGGAATCAAACCCAACCGATAATAACAAACTGGGGCTGGAGGTAAAAGAAGTGGGGGAGGGGCCGGAAGAAGGCTTGGAGTGGTGGATGCTGACTGCCTCTTTGTAAGGCCTGTGAGTGAGGATGAAGGTTCCCTGAGCAGCGGGAAGCAGGAAGTCACCTCTCAAGATGGAGATGACCACTCTGGATATCAGATGGCTGTTTATGAGGCACTATTATTTTTCTGTGTTTCTTTTTTTTTTTCCTTTTCTCCTCTGCCTTTTCTCCCTTCCTCTCTCTCCCTCCCTCCCCGCCCCCCTTTCCCTCTTTCCCTCTCTTTCTCTGAGACAGGGTTTTCCTGGCTGTCCTAGAACTCACTCTGTCTACCAGGCTGGCCTCAAACTCAGAGCTCTGCCTATTTTTGCCTCCTGAGTGCTGGGATTAATATACCATCATGCCTGGTTTCCATGATTTTTTTTTTAAGATTTATTTATTTATTTTATGTATTTGAGTACAGTGTAGCTGTTTCAGACACACCAGAAGAGGACACCAGATCCCATGACAGATGATTGTGAGTCACCATGTGGTTGATGGGAATTGAACTCAGGACTTCTGGAAGAGCAGTCAGTGCCCTTAACTGCTAAGCCATCTCTCCAGCCCAGTTTCCATGATTCTTATTGTGGCCCATCTCTTCTACAAAGTTAGTCATTTGATAATTCACGTGGCTTATCATGCTGTCTGTAGTTGGAAAGTGGCTGCACATAGTAGGGGCTCAGTATTTGCTGAGTGAATGAAGATAGACAAGTCTAAAAGCATCCCTTGCTTTCCCGATAGCTAGCTAACTCGATGTCTATTTTGTGAAACTTTCAAAGAGTTTCATTAAATATCTACCTTTTCCCATTTCCCTGAAGACTTTACAAATCCAGCCCATTCTAGAGTTTCTTTTCTTTTCTCTTCTTTTTCTTTTTCTTTTTTTAAAGACAGGGTCCTCATGTAGCCCACATTAGATTCAAACTCACTACGTGCCAAGTCTGGCCTTGAGTCCTCCTGTCAACACCTCCAGTTGGGATCTAAGGTATGAGTCACGATGCCCAGTTTAAGCTCGATTACTTATTTAATTAAAGACGGGTCTCCCCGTGTAATCCAAGCTCCACATGTCATGTGCCTTTCAGCCTTAGCGGTCTCAGAACAGAGACCCCATGTACTATCTTGCAAGGTTTCGAAAGGGTGGGGACTTCTGACTTCTTTGGTGCCAAGGCAGAAAACACGGTCTCGCACACAGTAGGCAGTCAAATAAATCTTGATTATGTCTGAACGTCTGCACGGGAAGGCATTCCACCCCGAAACAGGCTATAGCCGGATGACGAGCCCCGCCTTATGAATCATTCATGATTTGAGCCCCGCCCACACGGGGGTGACGCGCGCGTTCACGCTAGAGAAGCGTCTGGGCTCCCACGCGGGCCGCGCGGCCAGAGGTGCGTTCTGCGCCGGCGCCCAGCGCCCGGGGACGGGTTCGCCTCCGCAGGTGCGCGCGCGCGGGAGGGCGGCGGCGGCAGCGCAGTGCGCAGGCGCGGCGAGTGAACTGCGCAGGCGTCAGTCTTGGGCGGGCTGAAAGCAGCTGAAGCGGCGGCCGAGTCGGAGCCTCCAGCACAGGGGCGGGAGCTGAGGCGGTAGCGGACCGGCTGGCGGGCTAGCGAAAGGCGGCGGGATGGTGGACTACCACGCAGCGAACCAGGCGTACCAGTACGGCCCGAGCAGCGGCGGCAATGGCGCGGGCGGCGGCGGAAGCATGGGCGACTATATGGCCCAGGAAGATGACTGGGACCGGGACCTGCTGTTGGACCCGGCCTGGGAGAAGCAGCAGCGCAAGGTGCGCGGCCCGTGAGCCGGGCTGGATGGTGTCCTGCGCGGGGCGGGGAGGCCTGGAGGAGGGCCCTGGGAAACCATTGGCGGGTCCGGGACCGGATCTGGTGTCCCGGAGAAGGATTACAGAGCTTAAGGAAGCAATTGGGAATCTGGAGGGGGAGGGGGGAAGTGGCGGCCAGGTAGGAGACGCGGGGAACTGGGGCAAACGAGAAGATGATTCGGGAGGTTGCAATGGAACTGGGTTTTAAGGCGAGACTGTAGGGTCAGAGGAAGCATTGATGGGGTCCAGGCAAGCAATGGGGTCCAGGAAGGGACCTGGTGAGCGTGGATAGTATTTGGCGGTTTGGGAATCCCAGTATGGAGGAGATAGTCTGGAGTGCAGAGAGTCTAAAGAAGAGATTGGAACTGCGGGAAGCCCGTGTGTGTGTGTGTGTGTGTGTGTGTGTGTGTGTGTGTGCATGCGTGTGTGTGTTGGGGGGTGGTTCTAGAAGAGATGAAGAAATGAGGAAAGGTAAAGAAGGGACATTAAGGAGAGGATTGTGGAATCCTGAGAAAGGAGGCCAGGAGGCCAGGGCGTGTACATGGGCTTGGGGTGTGAGGTGGCTAGGTGTTAAGGTGGTGTGATGGGACTAGGAGTCTGAGAAGGTAGTTGTTTAGGGCAGAAGTTAGGGACCTAGGAATAGAACAGATGTTTGTGAGGGGGGTGAGGTTTATTGAGGGTGCCTTGCTGTAAAAGAAAAAGGAGAGGGGCATAATTAGAATTAATGGGGAGACCCAAAGAGTGTTTGGGTGCTTTGAAGAAGGGAGAAGTTCCAGGCCCACGGGGAGATAGTTCGTCAAGAGGGAGAATAGTGGAAGACAGTAGGAGCTGGAATGGAGGAGGATAATGGGAAGAGGTTAGTTTGGGAAAATGGAAGTCCGATTAGAAAGGGCCTGGGTGATGCAGAGCCTGAGAAAGAAAGGGGGGTGGGGTTAATTGGGTGAGGAAGAAATGGATGTCCTGGGAGAGTAGTGTCTTTTGGTGGGGAGGGTAGGTAAAGGGATACTAAAATAGTATTTCCTGATGGAATTTTAGGAGTGTGGGGGCAATGTTAAAGGGAAGCCATAGTATGGAGGGGAGGTCAGAGTAGGAGGCCGGGGTGGTGTTGTGTTGGGGTGGTTGAGAGAGAAGCTTGGAGTGATGGGAGAGAGGGTGTGAATATATGCAGGAAGGGCTAAAGAAGGGTGTGTTGAGTGGGTGAGAATGTGGGGGGGGGGGTTCACAAGTGTGAAGAGAGTGGGAAATTAAAATTGAAGCTATTTCGTGCATTCTAGACGTTGAGCCTTTCCAGATTTGTAACTTCCTGATGGGCACTGTGGCTTTTGGACAAGGGCAGCTGCTCTCAGGGCAATCCTAATTGTGCTTTTGGTGACTCCAGACGGGATATGCATGGAGCTGGGACTTTGGGAGTTGGCAGTGGGACCCTGAGGGTGTGGGAGAGCCGGTTTGGTGACATTTCCCAGACCCCCCCCCCCGGGGGGGGGTGTAGGGAAGTTGCCATAAGACTGGGCCCAGGCACCCAGTCTGGAGAGTCAATGGTGCCTGGGAAGCCTGAGGTGGGACCTGGTGTAACCTTGGCTCAATCGGAATGTGAGCTTGTAAGCCCTCAGCAGTCATTAGCAGTGGTGCAAAGATGGTGCCTTACACCTTTTTACGTAAAAGTGGGTGTGTAAAATAGTTGAGGAATGATAGCTGAGGAATGAATGCATTTTGAAAGGCAGGGGAGATCTAGTCTGAACTCAACAATTTTTTATTGCCTGAGGCCATGAGAGATTGGAAAAGGTTGAAAGTTGCCAAAAGACTTGGAAAGTTGGAAGGAAGTGGGGTCACAGCATCAGCTTTGAGAATGTCCTGGATCTTTTCTAATGTTTAGGGAATAGTACTGTGCCCTTCCCCCCCTTTCCTTAGAAAACAGGAGAAGGGGCCATCATCTGCCTTTCACAAAGACCAACCTCTGGTGTCTCCTTTTTTTTTCCCTATCCTTCTCTCTCTCTCTCTCTCTCTCTCTCTTTTTTTTTTTTTTTTTTTTTTTTTTTGAGAAAGGGTTTCTCTGTGTAGCCCTGGCTGTCCTGGAACTCATTCTGTAGACCAGGCTGGCCTCGAATTTAGAAATCTGCCTGCCTCTGCCTCCCAAGTGCTGGGACTAAAAGTGTGCACCACCACCGCCCAGCTCCTGTCCTATTCTTTAGGGTGGTGAGGCTGCATTCAGACCCTGGGCAGGAACCAGGACTCACCAGAATCCCCATGGCTGCCTGTGTCACTTTCTCCTGCTCCTTCCTGGTTCCCTTCCTTC
This sequence comes from Montemys delectorum, assembly GCA_019843815.1. Taxonomy (NCBI): domain Eukaryota; kingdom Metazoa; phylum Chordata; class Mammalia; order Rodentia; family Muridae; genus Montemys; species Montemys delectorum. The sequence continues at coordinate 34,018 of JADRCD010222840.1, forward strand.
CCAGCCAGGAAAGGTTGAGAACAGGGTGGCTCACAGTGTTCTCTAAAGTTGCTTCAGCGGCTCTGTAAGGGCCCTGCTCTAGTGTGCTTGCTTTATAACCTACTCCAGCAAATATTTACACTTAGCTGTTCTTTAGGGGGAAAGTATTGCTTCACCTCTACACCCTGTCCTGCATAGCTAAGATCCCTGGTGTCATGGGGGAAAGGAGTCATGAAAGGAATATACCGGTCGGTGCTTTTTATCTTTCTTACAAGAGCCCCCCAACCCAACCCCCAACAGGATGGCTAGGACTTTCCTTTTTTGTTTTATGACTAGGCCTTTTCCCATGTTCCAGTACAACTTTTTTTTGGAGGGGGAGGAGTTCGAGTCAGGGTTTCTCTGTATAGCCCTGGCTGTCCTGGAACTCACTCTGTAGACCAGGCTGGCCTCAAACTCAGAGATCCACCTGCTTCTGCCTCCCGAGTGCTGGGATTAAAGGGGTGTGCCACCACTGTTGGGCACAGTACAACTTTTGTAAATGTGAGTGACAGGCCTTTCTTAACTCTCCAAGGCATATAGATACTCCCACCACAGGGAGAGTGACAGTCTTGTGTGTACCTGTTCACACACTCTGAAATTCAGTGGCCAGAACAGCTGAAGCAGTAGTTGGCTCAAGTCAAGAGTATGTCTGTGTCTTACCCGGAAGCCCTTCTCTGGATTCTAGGGACCCCTATACCCAAGGCATTATCCATAAGGAGGTTATGCAACAGGTGTTTCACGGGGGAGTCTTGACCATTGTGGGAGGTCAGGGGACTGAGCTAGTTTTCAAAAATATTTTATTATTGTTGTCATTTTAGTCTGGGTTTATGTTCAGGTTTCCCCTGAATTCATGTGCCTCACCCTCCCGAGTAGCATGGAACTACAGGCCTGTAAGCAAATTCTTGAACAATTAAGAGTCCCTAGTTGTCTTTGGTAGTTTGTCCCATCCAAGTGCTAATCAGACCTAACTAACCCTTAGGATAGTGTGACTGAAGACCACTTTCCTAAAGTGACTTCTGTAATATCTCTTGTCAAAGGGCAAGAGTTACCCCAAAGGTCTCACAGCAAGAGGAAATGCCTTGTTCTGAGCGTGAGTGTTCAGTGGCACGCCACTGTTTGCAGACCTGAGTTTAGACTCTGACCTTTGGCTCAGGCTGTATTAAATGTGAGTTAATTATTTGAAAGCTCTGATAATGTTTTGTTTTTCTGTAAGTCATTCCTCCCCCTACCCCCATTCTTATTTTTATTTTCCTTGCCCCCCCCCCCCCATTTTTCTTTTGGACTGATGATGAAGGCCCCAAAGTAGCCATCTGGTATTTTGCTCCATTACTCTAATTGCTCCCCTCTAAGGAGCTGGCTAAGACTAACAGCTCCTCAGCAGCTTTCATAATTAAATAACATACTTACAAAAAAAAAAATGTAGCCGAACTGAGTTGTCTTCTGGAAACAAGCTAAGTATGTGAGCTGGGTGCGTGTGTACTGTGTGTGACCTCTCGGGAGAAGAGAGGAAGAAGCAGCACTGCTGGTAGTATGCTGTCCCTCCAGCTCTCCTGGAAAGTGTGCGGTGTTCTCCTGGAAGCCCAGTACTCAACTCAAGATCTTGAGTCAGGCAGATTTCAAGTTCAGGGCCTGCCAGCATGAGCAAATATGGGGAGACCTTTATTTCAAAAAAGCAAGAAAAAGAAATAAAAAGTTGCTGGGAGGGTAAGGTTTCTTCACACTTGAGAGCTGTGATCTGGTTGTGGCCCTGGAGTAGTATCTATCACTTCACCTAATCATGGACAGTCCAGGGTATGTGTCGGGACTGGGAGGTTCTCTTTCACCTTTTAAAACCCTCCCCTTGGTTCCAGCTTCTGAGACTAACTGGGTGGTTTCTTTGGCAGCAGGAACTGACTCATCCTCCAGTTGAATGAAAGTCATGCTAAAAGCTTTCATTTAATGGCAGCCAATTGCTTGGCCTTGTGGGGAAAGTTGGGTGAAAGTGTTAGTGGGGGAAAAAATATGAATGACCCAGGCAGGGGTCGGTTTGTAATCCCAGCATTTGGTATTCTGAGGCAGGAGGATCACTTAGAGGCCAGCCTGAGTAACCTGAGATTCAAGGCAAGCCTGCCTGAGTTATTTAGTAAGACTCTAGCTGAGCATTGTGGCACACATTTGTAATATCAGCTCACTAGAGGCAGAGCCAGGAGGATTATAAATAAGTTCAAGGGTGGTTAGGGTTTTTATGTAGAGTTTCAGGCCTGATAAGGTTGTATAGTAAGGCCCTGTCTTAAATAAAAGACAGCAACAAAAAGCCCACCAGGAAGTGAGGGTGTGGTACTGTCTTCCTATCCTAGGAGAGGCTAGCTGGGAGGTCAATTAAAATGTATTCTCACACTTAACATATTCACTTCATTACCCCGCCTGGGAGCAGGGCCTAGTCTTGAATTCCTAGTCTAAACCTAACAGACTGGTAAGGAGAGTTTTGCCATTTCAGCATGCCCTCAGCTTATAGCTGACTTTGGCTAGACAGCAGCCTTTCCAGAGTTGAGTGAGTGTGTAGTACAGGTTATCTGGCAGTGCTGTCTAATAGATGACAGCTAGGAGGAGAGAGCCAAAAAAGCTTCAATTTGGGAATATCCAAGGAATTTTAGGCTGTTGAGATGAACACTCTAGGCTTTTGCCATACTGATTTATAGCGTGCTGGACATTGCACAAGCCTTTGACCAGATCTTTTCTTTTCATTTCATTTCTTTTCTTTTCTTTTCTTCCCCCCCCCCCCTTCTTTCTTTTTTATTGCCTTGCTGGTATCTTGAGGGGGAGAAAATGAGCCAGCAGCTGTTTGCTGTAGTCTCACTCACTCTTTCAGGTTTTCTGAATAGCCTAAATATCAAGATGCTGATCTCTCAGCGCTGCGTTCATGTTCTTGCTGAGTGTCCACCTGCTTATCCTTATTTCCTTTGCTCTCCATGTCTCTGGTCTCAGCATTCAGCTCCCTTCCCTCAGTTTCCTTCTGTTACCTTTATTTATGTGTTTAGTTTTACAGAATAACAAAAACACTCATGTTACATTGTTAACGATTTTTTTCCCTCTCCCTTTCTCATGGAAATGAGAGGCTAGTGATATAGCAAGTTGGCAGTTCAATGGCAAAGGTAACTGAGACTCTGACCTATTAAAGGGGAGATGAAAGCAGATATAAAAACCATCTTTCCTGGACCAGTGAAAGAAGCCTTTATACTGGGTAGTTTGAGAGCTCAAGATTAGAGTCCTTTTAGTTGGGTTAAAACATCAAAGACAAGGAAGCATGGTTACAGTGTTGCCATGTAAGGGTCGGGATTTGTTACAGAGTATCTGAAAGTGGCAGACCAGCTCTTAACCACCTCAAGAAGATTCAGGAGTAACGTTTTAGTCTGTTGCCCAGGTATCTGGAGTCTAATGTCTGTCCTGGAACTCACTCTGTAGACCAGGCTGGCCTCGAACTCAGAAATCCGCCTGCCTCTGCCTCCCAAGTGCTGGGAAACAACTATTTTCAGTTGTAGTCTTTTTTAAAAGATGAGATGGCCCAAACCGTCTGACAGAAAGCAGCATCTGTGCAGACGAACAGACCCGAGTGCATGGGGAGCCCAGGAGCAGCCTGCCTGGACCATGAGTCCCCGCGACATTTGTCTTGATGCCTCTTTTGGTTGTGGTTTTTTTTTTCTCCCCACATCCTTCTCTCTTGTACAGAACAGATTACCCACAGAAAGTCCTCAAGAGCTAGTTTGAGCCACAGTTACTGGGGAGACTGGTGGCCATTTTCTTAGCTATGATGTATTGAAATGTTACCTGAAAAGCTGTAGACTGTCCTTACTGAGACTTGGTGTTTGCCACCTGTTGTACTTGCTCCTCTATTCTTGTAATGACCTCTCCCAACCACCCACCCCCAAACTATAGTTAGGTAACATGAATGTGTGCATGAAGAAACTGACCCAGATAGGCTCTGCACCTAACTCAGTCTCCTAAACTCTTCCATACCCATGTTTACCTTACATACTTAATAAATATCTTTAAGTCAACTTGAAATTTTTTAGGCTTTAAAAACAAATTGGCCGGGCGTGGTGGCGCACGCCTTTAGTCCCAGCACTTGGGAGGCAGAGGCAGGTGGATTTCTGAGTTCGAGGCCAGCCTGGTCTACAGAGTGAGTTCCAGGACAGCCAGGGCTACACAGAGAAACCCTGTCTCGAAAAGCCAAAAAAAAAAAAAAAAAAACAAAAAAAAAACAAAAAAACCCAAATTGATGAATGGCACATGCATGCAATACCAGTACTTGAGAGGTGGAGGCAGAGGAAGAGGGTGAAGTTCACCCTCAGCTACTGCTGAGCTTATGACCACCCTGGGCTACATGGAACCCTTCTAAATTTTTTTTGAGACAGGGTGTAACTATGCAGCCCCAGATGGGCTGGAATTCAGAGATCTACCTGCCTCTGCCTCTTCAGTCCTGGAATTAAAGGCATGCACCACCATGCCTGACACTAAAAGCCCTTTTTTCAAAAGGGGAAATCTGTATGGTGGCTTACAGATTTGGTTTCCCTGGCCATACATAAAAGAAAACTGTAAACATAAATTCACAGAGAACAAAGGAATGTTAAGTTCCAATGGGGTCCTATTCCTGCCAAAGGTGCTGGCCTAAGGCCAGCTCCCCTTGTTCAGAGGGTAGTGCGATCTGGTGGGTATTGAAGACCCACGTGGCAAGAGACCTCTGAAGTCACCAGGTTAACTGGTTACTGACTTGAAGGGACAAACCACTTTGTGACTCAAGGATCTACAGAAGGTCTGTGGAGGACAACCCTGAACATCCCTTGTGCCTACCACACTCAGAACTATCTCATCTGACCCTAGAAACATGTCTGGAAGTGGGCAGAGCGGTGACTCACCCAGAAATATTCAGTCCCTTGAATGTTCCACAAGATTTGCTCAGGACTGGATGATACTTGATTCATCCTTGCTCAATCCCCCCTTCCCATTTTTGTTTTCTGTTTTTCTTTTTGGGATAGGCTCTGATGTAGCCCAGGCTTTATCAAATTTAATATGTAGCTGAAGATGAACTCAGACCCTCCTGTCTCTACTTCCCTCCCTTGTGCTGGTATTATAGGCAGGTACCACTGTGCCCAATTTATGCCATGCTGGGACTGGAACCCAGGACATGGTGCTTATTAAGCAAGATTGTTACCACTAAACTCCGTCTCTAGGCCTCCTTCCTGGTCTTTTGAGACAGGTTTATGATATGTAAACCGGGAGGGCCTCAAACTCCTGCATTTGTTTTCTGAGTGCTAGGATTACAGGTCCATATTACCACTCCAGACTATACTGTAAATATAGGAGTGTGACCTGTCCCTTGCTCCACACATAGTTTCTCTCCAAGGCTCAGTTTTCTTAGACTTACATGCTGGCAGCCTGGGCATTGCCATGAATAAAGCATACTGCTTTCCTGTCTAAAAGGAAAACTGGTGCTCTCCTGTGGAGTTAAGACTGACTTACCAAAATGTTTTTCTTCTAAATATTGGAGCAGAACCGATCCTTTGTCTTGTGGTGGAACCATGGACATGGGGCAGTAGTAGTTGGAAGTGGCTGTTACTGCCCTGAGGAACATCATGCAGTCATCTTGGGAAATATCCTTATGATGATGTCGCAATAACTGAATGGGGTGCTGGAATACCAGCAGCACAATAGCATTTGTGTCTGCTGCAGACAGAAAGAAAGGCGACATTGTGGTTTGTTTTATCCCTTTTCAACTTTTTCCCTCAAAGGTGTGGGGCTGAGTGACGTCTGTCACTGGCTTTCTAGTGGGTTTTCGGATGGTGGGTAGAGTGTAAGCAGCCTGTCTTCTTACTTCTTCTCCCAAGTCCCACATATACAGGTCAGGGTTTCTCTAGAGTAAAGGTTTTTTGGTGGTTTGCTTTTTGTTTTTTAAGATTTTTTTTAAAGATTTATTTATTACTTATTTTATGTATATGAGTATACACTGTAGCTGTACAGATAGTTGTGAGCCTTCATCTGGTTGTTGGAATTGACTTTTAGGACCTC
>JADRCD010222840.1:40177-54651 GCA_019843815.1 Montemys delectorum
CAAAGATTTTATTTATTATATTATAAATAAGTACACTGTAGCTGTCTTCAGACACACCAGAAGAGGGCGTCAGATCTCATTATGGGTAGTTGTGAGCAACCATGTGGTTGCTGGGAATTGAACTCAGAACCTCTGGAAGAGCACTCAGTGCTCTTAACCGCTGAGCCATCTCTCTAGTTTTAAGTGCAGTTTTAAGAATGTCTCTAACAGCACTCCAGAGTGAGGGACAGCAACAAGTGAAATGTGTCCCCCACACCCCACCATAGTAGAAGCCAATTTGAGGTTAAACTGCCTTTGGAAGGAAGCTTTCGAATGATACAGCATCCAGGGGGTGGGGGAAGGATGACTTGACAAGATTGCTCGAGGGAGTGTCTCAGGCAGGGAGAGGAGTTGTGGGTCTTTTGTTCAGGTATCCGATGACAAGCCAAAGGAAGTCTTGGAAGCAGGCTTCAGTGCTTCATCAGGGCTTCTCTCTCTCTCTCTCTCTCTCTCTCTCTCTCTCTGTGTGTGTGTGTGTGTGTGTGTGTGTGTGTGTAGATTAGATTAGCGCATTAGCGCTCTTGTCTGACTAAATCTGGTGTGAATAGAAGGTATTTAATTGCTCTCACCATGGAGACCCAGTCTGCTTACTATTTAGGGGAGTGCTATGCTCCCAACCCAGGGGCTCCTGGGCAGAAAAGATGCTGCCAGGTGGTCTCACAGGAAAATGCCCATATGTCTTGCACAGTGGCCATGCCCAGAAGGGTATCAGTGGCTCTGTTCCCTGACAAGAAGAGAAGTTGGGCCAGCTTACTTTATTGATAAGGGATATGCACAGCAGCTGGTGGCTTTGTAGCCACTCTAGGGTCTTTTTCTCTAGGCTTTTAGAGTTGGAATTTCAGCTATGTGGCCTTTTGTTGTCTCAGTGCTGGGGGTCGAACCCAGGACCTCACACGTGTTAGGGAATAGCTTTACCACTGAGCTACTAAACACCCTCCTCCCCCATGTGTGTCTTTATCTTTTGCCTGTTTTTACAAACACAAATTAAAAATTTTAAAGTTCTCATCAGACCCCAAGAGCAAATAAAGAGCACTATTAAAAAAAAAAATTTCACATCTTTCCAGCTCTGAGAACACCCCCATCCTTTCCTTTAAGACACATGGCTCATTAAATTCCTGATGAAACTAAAATCCTTGTGAGAAGCGAGGCCCTGGCTGGTGCCAACATGACTTGCTTTCGGAAAGGCTTGGTTTTCTTTGTTCTTTTTTTTCCTTTCTTTCTTTTTTTTAACTTTAAGATTTAACATAATCTTCTAGTTTGGGCCTATGAAGTAAACCCAGTTTCAAAATTCAAAATGTCTGGAAGCAGTGGCTTGCCAGGCTGGTTCAAGGGCAGCCTGATGAATTGGCCCTTCTTGCAGGCTGTCTGTGAAGCAGTCATGATTCAGATTTTCAAGTCCTGGAGGGGGTCCAGACAGTAAACATCACCAGGGTTTCGAGGCAGTTACTTTTCTTTTTTTTTTTTTTCTTTTTTCTTTTTTTTTTTTTTTTTTTTTTTTTTGGATCATTTTGGCTGTGCTGCCAAGACTGTGGTAAGATTTGATTTTCTGTAAAACAGAACTGGCTGTATCAAGATGTCTTTTTCAGAGATGTTGGCTTTAGTCACCCATTCCTATGGTTCTTGGTGGGGTGGTCAGGAAATGCACACACCCGTGAGGGGAGGGCCTTCTTAGTCACTTTTACCCTCCCCCCCTTTTCAGACAGGGTCTCACAGTGTAGTCCTAACTAGCTTGTGTATGAGGCTGATGCAGAGCTCAGATCTGTCTGCCCCCACTTTGCAAGTGTTTGGGATTAAAGGTGTGTGGGCACACCCCCAACCCTCAACACACACACCTGCCTTGGCCACTTCTTAAAACTTTTTTTTTTTTTTTTTTTTTTTTTTGATACTAGAGATGAAATCCAGGGCCTTGTGGATGTTCTGCAGATAGCCACCATGCCATATCCCCAGCATGCCAACCTCCCCTCCTCACTTTGAGAAAGAGGCTAGGACAAAACCCTGACTATGTGGTCAGTTACCACATAGTCAGGCCTAGCCTCTAGTACTTGGTGATCCTTCTGCCTCAGTTGGTATTATAGACCACCATGCCCAGCTTTTATAACTCAGTGATGGGGTCAGCTGAGGGAAGAAAACTCAGTACACTGATAATGAACGCCACACTTTCTGGATGCCTGGTTAATGGATATTGGCTCCAAACTGGGGAAGGTGTGGAAGGGACACTTGGATTCTACTGCAACACAGGAATACCCAAGATTCAACAGGAGCAAAGCTCTGACCGTAAAGATAGAAAACCCACAGGGTACTGTATTCTCTGAGCAGCTACTGTAGACTTGAGAAAATTCTGGGCCTTTTGATAAACAAGCCCAAGGCAGCCCTTGCCAAATACGGCCTGCTCTAAGACTGTAGGGTTAGCTTAGGGGACAACTTTTTTTGCCTAAAAATAAATTTCTGTTCCTATCAAACATTCCAAGCGTAGTTGGAAAATGAGATTTCTGAGAAGTGGCAGTTCAGGCTCTAATGGGTTCAGTTTTGTCAAGAGTTCAGGGACTTGGGACTGTTTTGGGATTGATGTGTGACCACTAAGGAAGTTGGAGGACCAAAAAATGCAGGCCTTCTTCCATCTTCATTCTATATGTTCTCAGTCTCCTTGGTGGGGAGGGGGACACTGCATGTTTACATAAGGAAGGTAGGGGCCTGGGGATATGGTTCAATGAGCAAAGTGCTTGCTGCACAGGTGTGAGGACCTGATTTAGGGTCCCTAGCACATGTCAGAGCCAGCCATGGCAACACATGTCTGCAACCACAAGGTACGTATGTGCAGGGAGACAGGCAGATTTGGAGGGCTTGCTGGCCAGCCAGTGTAGTCAGAGCAGCGACTTCCCCTTCAGCGAGAGACCTTGTCTCAAAAATAAGGCTAGAGATATAAGAGCCTGTACCCTTGTAGAGGACCAGGATTTGGTTCCCAGTGTTCATTAGGCAGTTCAAAATGGCCTATAACTCCAGTTCCATGAAATTCAACACCCTCTTCTGGCCTCTGGGCACTCAGATACATGAGGTTCACGCGCACACGCACAAGCACACGCACACGCTTCAGAAAAACAGGCAGAGAAGCAATAGAAGAAGGCATGGCAATGTCAGCCTCTGGCCTCTACATGTGCCTGCACAGGTTAGTGTGAACACACACAGTAAACAAGATAATTTTAGGTTGGATTGTGTGCTATACACTAATGGCAGCTAGCATTTTACTCTGGTATATTGTGGATTGTCAGCACGTAATCCTCTGAGGTAGATTTTATCCTCACAGCACATGCGCAGCAATGGAACCAGGGACTGGGTTGAATAACACCCATCTTTAATCCAGGAATTTGAGACAGAAGAATCATAAGTTCAAGTAAGCCTAGGCCAAGAGAGACTATCTCAAAAAATGAAATGAAAATGAGTGTGTTTAGCTCAAATAGACAGTGTAGCCATGAGGAAAACTGACACAGGCCAGAGTTGGTTTATGCTCTTGTTCCTAAGCTCTACCATAGACTGGAGACTGGGAATAGCCCTGGAGCTGGGGGGAAGGTCGAAGCAGGTGGTTTAGCTGTTCCCTACAGTGGGGGAAGGCCAGGGTGTCAGAGTCCGCCTGGCACAGCGATCTTAGAGCTTTGTCTCCTGAAGTGCTGATAAAGCGATGAGGAACCTGGGCAGAGCAGCCTTTTCCTCCTGGGCTCCTTGGACAAGCTAAACCAGAACTGACATCTAAAGTGGGAACCCCCAAACTGCATTACAGTAAAGCAAACAAAGGCTTCAATTATCTCTGTGATCGTCGCTGCAGTTGGCACCTGTGTTTGATTAAAGCCTAGGTGACTTTGGAGTCTGGAGTTTTACAGCACTGTATGCTCATGCTTTGTAGTCTGACTGCACCTAACTTTTACCACATGGTCTAACACCCTTCCCATCCCAGGTCCCATCAAGAGACCGAGTATACCTGGTGAGATGCCACAAAGCGTGTGTTCCACCTTAAAGTGTTCAGCGCCCCCTTTGAAGCCTGCAGCCTGTACGTTGTTGTTCCTACTGTTGGCTTTTGAGGCAGGGTCTCACTATGTCATCCACTCTGACCTTCACCTCTCAACTGCTAGGAATCAGGCATATGTCACCATGCCCTGTCAGGAGTCTTGTTATTTTTTGTCTTTTTCAAGACAGGGTTTCTCTGTGTAGTGTAGCCCTGGCTGTCCTGGACCTAGCTCTCCACCCTGTGGATTCTAGGATTCAGGTCTGGGGTTCACAGTCACCTTGGTTTACCCATCTTGCAAGTCTGTAGAGCCTCAGTTCTAACAGAGCTTTTGTAGGCCCTCTCCTCTGTAAAACTCCCCCCCACCCCACCCCCAGCTTTGTATCTCTTCCTGTCTCCTCTGGTCAGGGGCATCTAGGGCTACTCTAGTGCAAAGAAGGAGGTAGACTTTTGAGTGATTACATCTCAGCATTTCTGCTTTTTGTATCCTGTTGGAAGCCAGTGCAGGACAATGTAGTCTCACTGGGCCCATGGCAATTTGAAGACTCAAGCTTGTCAGACTAGTTGTGTGGCTTTTACTCCCTGGAGGGAGGAACACAGAGAGAGAGAAAGAGGGAGAAGGGAGAGAGGGAGAGAGAGAGAGAGAGGGGGGGGGTGGGCGTGGCCCCGCCCTCCAGAGATCCTATAGCAAACATCTCCCAGTCAGCAGAAGCTGAAGGAACAGTGGAGTCAACTCTCTGTCTGTCTGTCTGTCTTAGTGGCCCAAGCAGTTGGCTGTTTCAGTTGAAAAGAAGATGGTGCACTGTTTGCTATTGGCAGAGAGTACCCATGTGACTTATTAAATCTTTCAGTAGCTCTGTGTGTGTGTGTGTGTGTGTGTGTGTGTGTGTGTTTGTGTATCTTCCTTCATCCCTTTCAAATGTGCAAATAAACTTCCTCTTGATAAAACTGACTCTGGACAAAAAGGGCACAGTGAAGGGCAAGTGTGTCCAGTCCATTGTGTGTTGTTCCCTTTCGTGCTGGCTGAAGCTAGTTTCCATGGTGGGTGGTTTATTATGTTCAGATGAGCCTGCTCCAGGTTACTGCTGTAGATAGAAAAGTCTTTGGGTGGGTGGGTGGGGCTGTGTTTCCTTCCATTAAACTGTAAAGTGGAATGTTTCTTGAAAGTGGCCACTTAGGTAGCAAAGTGAGGAGCCACTGGCTACAAAGTAGGTTTGCGTTTTATAGCCAACCAGCTTCTTATGTAACTTGAGTTGGGGCTCCATGGGCCCTGGAGTCTAGTACTCAGGTAGAAACATGACCGCCAGGGCTGAACAACAGCCCTTGCCGGGCCTCTCTGCTGAGTGGAGCTCCATGCAGAGCCTTTGGGGTATGAGAGAAACCGGAGACCCGGCCCATGCTCTCGAGGAGCTCACAGCATATCTGGGTAGCGAGTAAAGCTACATGAGACCTCAGAAGGCCACTAAACTGCACACCGTACTCTAGCTGTGTCCTGGGAGAAGAAAGGGGTGACAAAGGACAGCTGGGGTCAGTCATGGAAGTTTTCATAAAGGAGGTGAGTGTGGGGATGGGGGCTGTGTACCACAGCTTTGGGCAAGTTTTGGGGCACAAAGTTGGAGGAGGGTCCTACGTGCATAGCTGCTGTTTCAAATAGTGTTTCCCCTAGTGAATATTGTCTATGTGGGATCTCTAGGTATTAGAAATGGGTGTTAGAAATGGATGCCTTGCTTGCTTTAGCTCAGCTGTGCTTGGAACCCTCTGAGTAACAAGACCCTAGCCTCTGAATTCAACTCCATGTGGGATCCTCTTATTTTTTACAGTAGAATGTTGTAAGTGGCCAAACCCAGGTAGGGATCTGTTCCGGCTGCCTTTGATTTTTAGACAGCTAGCCTAACTATTCTAGAGCTCACTCTGTAGCTGGGGCTGGCTTCAGACTCGCGGTAGTCATCCTTCATAGGGCTCAGCGAAGCTGAGCAAGTTAATGAACACCTAAGGTCCCTTTGCTTAGTAGGGTCGGGAAAATTAGAAGTTAAAGATCATCTTCAGCTTCGTGGTGGACTATATGAGACACTATCTCAAATTCAAACAAGACAGGAAGCTGGGCATGCTGGATCTGAGTTCATGACTAGTCCGGTCTGCTCGAGTTCCAGGACAGTCGAGGCTACACAGAGAGATCCTGTCTTAAAAACCAAACAAACATAAATAATAGGGACACCTCTTGTATGTCCAACAGGGACACACGTTTTGTATCTCGAGCACTGTTTCCACATCTTGTTCAAGGCCGCACACTGCTGCTTGGTGGAGTTAGCCATATAACCCTGGTTACTGCCGTTCTGTCTGATCATCAGTGAGGCTTGGCTCTGGCAGGCTGGCCTGTGGAGCAGTCTGTAGGTGACATATTTCCCTGCAGTGCCCAGAAGGACTCTATCCTAAGAGTTATTTTTACTGCCAAGCTAAACTTCCAGGTGCCAGTGATAGAGTTGGCTCATAGAATCCAAGAGATTCCATCCCAGAAAACACTTGACTGAGGGGTTTTGTTTGTTTGTTTGTTTGTTTGTTTAGTTGGTTGGTTGGTTGGTTGGTTGGCTGGCTGGTTGGTTTGGGTTTGCTTTTTTTTTTTTTCTCTTTTTTTTTTTTTTTTTTTTTTTAAATGCCTTCTTTATTTAGAAGCTCATGGCCACCTGTGTGACTAAGACAACACAGTGCCCTTGATGAGCTTCATAAACTGACATCTTTGGGCAGTCTTCTGGCCTCTGTAAGATAAGCATCACTAGCTGTGGCTTTGTCCAAGTAGCATCTTCCCCTTTGCTGATGATACATGAAGCTCATACTTCAGCTCCACTCAAGCAGAAAGGGCTGCAGTTACCCAGTAGTGCTCTGTCTCCTCCTCTTCCTCTACCTGGGATTAATAGGCTTGTTGTGGGGTGATCCATCAGGGGTGGGGAAGGTGTTGCCTGCTCTGACGTAGTCGATGTAGCCTGGTGCCATTAGGTCCAGAGGGTGGAGAAACAACCAGTTTCTCTTTCCTTTTCTACCTGTTCAGTCATCTGGTCAAAGCTGCCTGACATTCTTTATGAGGTATCCCTTCTCCCTTTCATGAAAGGCAGAGATGTTAGGGAGACCACTGTTCAATCAAATGAGGACCTGAGATTCATGCTTATAGTTGGGGAATATATTGTTTAACCCCCATTATGAAAAGAAGTTCCTCAGCCAGGCGGTGGTGGCGTGCGCCTTTAATCCCAGCACTTGGGAGGCAGAGGCAGGCAGATTTCTGAGTTTGAGGCCAGCCTGGTCTACAGAGTGAGTTCCAGGACAGCCCGGGCTACACAGAGAAACCCTGTCTCAAAAAAGAAAAAAAAAGAAAAGAAGTTCCTGGAGCATAAGTTGCAAAATACTTTTACATGGTGGCATATGCCTGTAATCCCAGCACTTGTGAGGCAGAGGCAGGGATTTCCCAAGTTCAATGCTAGCCTGTGTTATATAGTGAATATATATACATATATATGTACATATATACACACATATACATACACACACACATGTACCCAAGAAATAAACATTTAGTGAATGGACCCAGGCTCCTATGGGATGCTTGCTGGGCAAGTGGGTTGGTTGATCACTTTGTTCCTCACTAGACACAAGCAGCCTGGATGGTACCTCACCCCAGCATTTGCACCCTGGGAGGCAGTGTTGAGGTGAATACCCGTGGGTAGGCACTTGTGACACCCCAGTCCACACTTTATCCTTGCATCAAGTAGGAGACAGTGAAATATGTGGGTGGGAGGAGGTGCTTCAGAGCTGTTCTTAGGAGACATTGAAACTGGACTCCACACCCACTCCTGCTACTTTTCTGCTATTTGCCCTTGGGCAGGGATCAGGGGTTAAGTTTCAGTGTTGGAAAGGGTATTCCTTTACTTCACAAATGATTCTGAGCATTAAACCAGGACAAATAGTGATCCAGAAACAGGTTGGAAGGGCTCCATCTTGCATCCAGACAGTGTTTGCTGTTTTAGCCTCTTTTCCTTTTTTCTTTTAAAGATTTATTTTTTATTATAAATGAGTACACTGTAGCTGTCTTCAGACACACCAGAAGAGGGTGTCAGATTTCATTATGGGTGGTTGTGAGCCACCATGTGGTTGCTGGGATTTGAACTCATGACCTTCCGAAGAGCAGTCAGTGCTCTTACCCACTGAGCCATCTCTCCAGCCCTTAGTCTCCTTTTCAGAGGGGTTGAGAGTGCTGTTGAAATGGGCAACACAGTAGAAAACCCACCATCGCCCCTTTCCTCTAGTTCTCCCCCAGGGAGCTCTAGACTCTGTGACTTCAAATGAGCACCCTCCAAGCGGTAACACACTGGGCTGCAAGTGGCACAGCCTAGCCCTCTCTGTGTCCATCTGGGCCTCATTATCTGGGAGGCAGCCTCTTGTTTCAGAGTTGAGTCCTGAACAGTTTTGTGTCTGGATGAGCTGCAGAAAGGATCAGCAAGACTTCTCTATGACCAGTGTAACAGCTTGCTAAGTTTGCTGTCAACTGAGTCTTTTCCCCAGGTTCTCCTCCAGTACCCTTTCTTCAAAGCAAAAACCAAAAATTCCTATGACCTCATGTTAGAAGCACACCTCCCCCCTCCCCCCTTCACGTACTTGCAGTCAGCAGCCATTTCTTCTAAGGGATGTGGAAACAGGAAAGTTTCCCACTGATAACCCCCAAGTAATTGTCCAAAAAGGCTGCCACACAGGGCCACACCAGGTGCACTTGGAGCCCATGCTCAGATGTCAACCCCAAGCAAGGGGCTCTAGAGGGCTTAGCAAAGCTATTCCCCACCCCACCTGACCCCCCAAAAAACCCTCTTGCCTGCTGCTCATCTCCCTTCCTCCTTCCCAGCCCCCCTTCCTGGGGTCACTTCCTGATGCCATTCTTCAACTTAGCCCCTATCCCCCACAAAGCAATCAAATCCACAACCTAATAAGGGAAAAGAATGATGAGAATGTCCGCCTCCCAGCCTCTCCCCCTAACAGGGCGCAGGCCCACAGCAAATTTGGAAAATGTTACAGCAGAGTGACAACTGACTGAGAGCTGAGGGTGGGGGTGGCTGTGCAGGCACAGCCACTTTCAGGAGCTCCTATTGTTGGCAGCAGGCTGGACCCTGAGGGAGGGCCACCCTGCTCGCACTTTCCAAATCAGGCTATTGACACTCCTCTAGCACAAAAAAGTATATGGAAAGTAAGAGCCTGAGTCAGCAGCACCTTCAGTGTGGGTTCACACATTAGGAGAACACTAAGTACAAACTTAGTGCAGTGGGAGCAAGCATGGGAACCATGCAGATCCAAACACTTGCCCCTGAGATGAGTGGTTTTCTTACCCTTTACTGTGCCAGGGTTAAATTATCTTCAGTGTTAATTAAAACTTGTCAACGTTTAGAGTGGGGCCTCTCAGAAATCTGTCACCTCTCCTGCATCATTATCCCAGGCAAGTCAAACCCTCCTCAAGTCCTATCCATTTTGGACTAAGGAGAGGGAGGGCCAATCATCTCTGTGGGGGGCTCTCTGGACCTAGATTTGTTTTGGGAGGTCAAGCTTCCTAATTAACCTGAACTGGGGTGAGGATGGGGAGAGGAGAAAGAACCAACATAGGGATGTGCCAGCTCTTTTCACATTGCTAATTACAGCAAGCATGAGGTCATCTGTAAATATATCTAATTCTTTAGCTTGTAATTAAGGTGCTCATTAAAAGTGCGAGTAAATTGTGTGTGTGTGTGTGTGTGTGTGTGTGTGTATTTAAGGGAAAAACACAAAAAGTCTTTGTTTTGCCCTGACAGGATGGCTCAGATCAGGCAAGGCTGAGGCACAGGGCTGGTTTCCTGTCTTCAGAGCCTTTGCAGGAAACTCAGCGTGAACAATGTTTGTGACCCTTGCCAAGGACCCAAAACCTGGATGTTGTCATTGTTCTTGGTCCATAGTTCTCAACCTGTGGGCCTCTATCCCTGCATGTGTGAGGGGGTTGGGGGAGAGTCCAACCGCCTTTCACTGGAGTCGCACGCATATCAGATATCCATCCACATTGTAATTCATAACAGTAGCAAAATTACAGTTATGAAGTAGCAGTGAACTATATGTTTGGGGAGTCACCAAAATAGGAGGAACTGTATTAAAGAGTCAAAGCATTGGGAAGGCTGAGAACCACTGCTTTAGTTAATACCACCAAACATCTGGCTCCGGGTGGTGCATGCCATTGGGGGTGGGATGGGGTGGGAATATCTGTCAGTCTTTTTTTTTTTTTTTTTTTTTTTTTAAATCAAGTTAAATGGAAGAGAATTGTAAGATGGTCTTAAATTAGCATGGTGAGACACATCTTTAATCCCAGTATAGAAGGCAGAGGCAGGTGGATCTCTTTGAGTTTGAGGCCAGTCTGGTCTACAAAGTGAGTTCCAGGACAGCTAGGGCTACACAGAGAAACCCTGTCAACCTCCTAAAAGAAGGACCAAAAAAAAAAGTGTGTGTGTCTTAGATTCAGTTTTTCTAATTAAAAAACAAAACACTGTTACTAGTCTTTCTCTTTAGGATGGCACTTTTTCAGAGATAGTCCTCTCTGACGACTCTTCTTGGGTGATTTGTGTACCTGGCAGTTCTCACTAGTAAAGTGAGAGGTAGAAGCTGCTCCTCCTGCGTTAGGAAGGGTGGAACCCGACACAAAGCTAGACTGATGCATCTGCTTGTTCCGCAGAAAGCATTTCAGAAGACTCCCAGTGCCAGTGAGCTGGCATCCTTGCGTTGTTAATCTTCCACATGCCTCCAGGAGCTGTCTGGATTGTCTCTGAGCAAAGGACAAGCTTTGCATCTTGTCATTTTCTCCCTGGCTGGAAGTCTAACAGAGAGGCACGAACACAGCCTTCAAATGAAAGCAACAAAAATAAACTCAGAGTAGCCCTGTGTAAGGACATTAATCCAATACATAACAATCTGGCGAACTATTTATATGTGGAAGTACCCATAAGATAATCAGGGAAGTACCCGCCCCTTTGAATTCCAGACAAACCACAGGCAGTCACCCAGATGGGGCTATGATGTGGTGTCTCCTTTCATGCTTTGCATAGTCTGCTTTCTGGATAGAATTGGACCTCTAAAGTGAATGCAGGTTCCGGATACAGTTAGTATGCCCTCCTAACAGCCTTAGGAGGAAGTGTGAGGATTAAACAAGAAAGCCATGAAAGTTTCCTGTGATTCATATCTGTGTGTGTGTGTGTGTGTGTGTGTGTGTGTGTGTGTGTGTATGTAAGCCCAATCATGGCTTTAAAACAGTTAAATCAACACACACATGCACCAGTGCTGAGAATGAACCCAGGGCCCTGGGCATGCACACTGTGCCCAGTGATGGATTCTAGGCAAGCCCTTCATGATCTAGTCCTTGCGCTTAGGTCCTGAAAAGGAGGAAAGTGTTTAGATGAGGTAGCTCTGGCTCAGACATGTCGACTGATTTATCTATTCAGTACCCTTGACGATGCCTCCCTGGGTTCGGAAAGGATCCATAGGGCTTCTGCGATTTATGTGGAAATAGTTGTTCTCTATGAGCACAACTTGGAAAGTGTTGGAGCTGAAGGGTCTCTACTCAGTCTGCCGAGCCCGGATATCTGGTGTTTGTAACCTCTTCCTAAACAGAAGTTTCTCTTTGTGCCCTATCCCAGCCTCTGAGCCCCACTATTTGGACAAGGTGCTGCTCTCTTGTATCCCTGAGGAAATTTAGTGTTTCAGACAGTTAGAGATCACATAGCACCCTGTACACTTCTCCAGGCTTCAGGGCCATCTGTAGGTGGGAACATAATGTTGTAGAAGTCAAAGGAGACCGGAAGCGGAGCCCAGGTTGCTCAACCCTCAGTCCCTTTGCAAAGCAGGACAGGTGTGTTTTTGTCCATCTTGGATCTGGCCATTCCTTTGGACCACTGTTGTGGGAGTAGATGTAAGTTCTTTGGGGAATGAGGGATGGTGGTCCTAGATTATAGTAGGACAGGTGACCCACAAAAAGTTGGAATGGCTTTTGCAGCTCCAGGTAACCCTCACTGATTGCTGCCAGGTGAGACTGGGCCCTGGGATGTCATTTTCTAAGAGGCTGGAATTTTAGTTTATAGGACATCCATCCATCTATCTATCTATCTATCTATCTATCTATCTATCTATCTATCTATCATTTTTCTCTATAGCTTTGGCTGTTCTGGAGCTCAGTCTATAGACCAGGCTAGCCTTGAACTCAAGAGATCTGCCTTCCTCTGCCTATGATTAAATAAATAAATAAATAAATAAAAAGATAAATAAATAGATAAATAAAGTTAAAAAAATAATGTTGGGATTAAAGGTGTGCACCACCCACTGCTGACATAATTCAACTTTTTTTTGGTGGGGGGAGGGAAGACAGGGTTTCTCTGTGTAGCCCTGGCTGTCCTGGAACTCACTCTGTAGACCAGGCTGGCCTCGAACTCAGAAATCCTTCTGCCTCTGCCTCCCAAGTGCTGGGATTAAAGGATAATACAACTCTTAAACCAAACCCTGAAGCACACAGGACCGTTGTGTAGACCTGAAACCTACAGGAGTGTTCTGTAGACTACTTGCCGCCACCTGCCACCTGCTTCCCACACTTGGCCCTGTTGCTGCCTCTCCTTTGCTGTTTTTCCTCCTAGGAACTGCTGTTTCAGAATCCCGTTAGTGGAGTGCAAGAATCCATTCCTCATGCTCCTTAGTAGCCACCCTGATAAAAAGATGAGGGCAGAAATGCCCAGCCTTTGAGTCCATTACCTCAGGTAATTGATGTGGATTCTCAAGAATGTGTATGCTTCTCATACAAATACTCATTTTCCTAAGCTCTGACCCTGTGGGAAGTATTTTTGTTTGCTTGTCCAGAAGGGCCTAAAGTACATACATGTGCACACACAGGCTGTGGTTTGCACCTACAGTAGCCCTAGGGAGCAGGCTTCACACAACCTGCCAGTTCAAAATCCACACAGAAGTGGCACAGGCAGGAATACTTGTTTAGGATGGACCCTTTAATTTTGACCTGGGAGATGTTGATAGTCCCTGTTTGGGAAGGAACACTGGAACACTGTGCTTCCTACTGTTGAAAGTTGATAGACCGCAGGAAAGCAGGAGATAGTAAGCACGCAGATGTGCTGACTCTTGATAAAGAATGGACATGAACCCCGAGAAATTGAGTTTTCTAAGCTTTTAATTGAATCCTGTGCTAATTCTGTTATTGGCCCCACTGTCTTCATCAAACTTTGTGGAAGCTGCCTGTGACAAGCCAGGAAATGTCTCCATGAAGGCAAAGCCCTCAACTTCTGACTTTTTTGGGCTCTGTTGCCTTTGAGCTGGTGAGTATTTCCTGATTCGATTGTTTTCTCAAGCTGGCCTTGAGTCCTTAAATGTTCTTTGTGTGCCTAGAAATAGCTAGAGGGAAAATGGTTGCAATGCTTTGCATTGCTCACCACTTCCGTGTGCACAGAAACTGCCTGAGGAGAGGGCTGTGCATCCAGAAGAATGTCTGCACAGAGAGAGGGACTTCATCAGCCACTGGCCTGCCATATAATCCTGTAAAGAGAACATCTAGATCCCCGTGGATTTGTAGCCCAGGGAACATCAGGGTAGGGACGAACATGGAGGGGCTTCTTGTAGTGGCCTTCGATGCCAGCTGTGTGGATCACATAGCAGTGTTATGTGAGGTTTTAGGTAGGGTTTTTGTTTGTTTTGACAAGAGTCACAATTAATACCCCTGACTGGCCTGGAAATTGCTATGTAGACCAGGCTGGATTCAAATTTTAGATCCTCCTGCTTTAGCTTCCTGGGTACCAGGGTTCCAGGTATTCACTCACCACACCCAGTTTTATAAGGGCTTGTCCCTCCCCCCCTCCAGGCTATCCTTTTTGGTAGATTTGGAGAAAGGATGGCAGTGAATTGGAGCAGAGTGGGAGAAGCCATCTTACCAGCCTTAAAGTTTTTTTTTTTTTTTTAAGATTTATTTATTTATTATATGTAAGTACACTGTAGCTGTCTTCAGACACTCCAGAAGAGGAGGTCACATCTTGTTACATATGGTTGTGAGCCACCATGTAGTTGCTGGGATTTGAACTCAGGACCTTCAGAAGAGCAGTCAGTGCTCTTAACCACTGAGCTATCTCTCCAGCCCCTAGCCTTAAAATTTTTATTCTGTTTTGTTTATTAAAGTGGTGGGAACAAATTAGGCCCCCTGTCCTTGTGGAGCAGACAGTGTAACCTGGCACACAACTCAGATAATGTAGTGTTCCGAGGTGAAATGAGGCTGGGAGGGAAAGGCCTGGAGAAGTGTGTGAGAGGTGAGAAATAGACCACATGTCTATGGGTCAGGTGGATAGAGCACCCAGAACCAGGGTCTTGGATTTTAGTCTAAATGTGACAAAACATTGTCCACAAACATTTATTTAGT
>JADRCD010222842.1:948-24980 GCA_019843815.1 Montemys delectorum
GCCTCCCAAGTGCTGGGATTAAAGGCATGTGCTACCACCACCCAGCTTCAACATCTTAGAAAAACAAGAGCAAGCTGAACCCAGAATCGGTAGGCAGAAGGAAGTAATAAATATCAGCTCAGGCACTAATGAAATGAAAACAAAAAGAATACAAGGAATCAATGAAGCACAGAATTAGTTCTCTGAAAAAAAATAATAAACAAGATCAACAAACCCTTAGCTAAACTTAACGAAATAGAGAAAAGGAGCCAAAGTTAACCGAGTCTGAGATGAGAAAACAGAGCTAAGAACAAATGCCTATAAAACTCATAGGACTGCCAGGGCATGGCTTAGAAACATACGCCAATATACTGAAAATCTAGAAGAAACTGATATATTTCTAGATGCCTAGGGCCTGCGGTAGTTAAACCAGGGTGATACAAACAACTTAGATACACCTGTAACAACGGAACTGATTAGAGAAGTGATAAAAAGCGCCCAGATGAAAGAAGCACTTTCCTCGAAACAGAAGAAATGAGTAGAGAGGGGATACCGGGCTGGGGAAAAGCACCCCAAAAGGATATGAAGATCTCAATTAGAGGTATAGTCAACGGAGGCTCAGCCTTACTGGGAGCTGAAAAATGTGGAACATATTATGGAGTACCTGCTGAGGGCAACGAATCTACTTGCATTACTATTTATCTCTTTGCGGGTGTGGGAACTGAATCCCAAGGGTTGTTATGCTAGACAAACCCTGTACCACTGAGACACATTCCCAGTCCATCTGCTGCACTTCTGACCTTCTGCAGTTTAGTTGTCCGTGGCACATTAACTCCCTCATACACCCTGCCCCACATGCAGCAGCGTAGTGCCAGATAAAGAACTCAGAAGTGTTCCAAACATAAAAGAATTGATTCTCAGCGAGTGGCAGGGAATGTGAGGGTTGGGCCATGGACTGCGATGAGGAGAGAACTCACTCCGGCACTGCAGTACATCAAAATCACTGGCATTCCGTCGCTGTTATTCTAGCACTTCCTAAATACCAGAAGCAATTTCTTCTGATTGTTTTTTCCTCAGATGCCTAAGGGTGATGTCTCACTTACTATATTAAATATGTCATACGTAACATGAGTTTCTTCTTTCTTGGCCAGGCCTTCTAATACTGGCAGTGTGGAAATAAAAATATGAGATATTCAAGAAATATTTACTACCCAGAAAAGTGGCTCTGGTCAATTAATTAAACAGAAGAAAGATTAAATGTAAATGTAAATCTATAATAATCAACTAAAGTAAGATACATAGAAAAATAGACATGAGCTGGGGAAGTGGTGGCACACACTTATAGTCCTAGCACTTGGGAATCAAGAGCAGGAGGACCAGGAGGTCGAGGCCATGCTGTGCGACATACAGCACTCAAACAGGTAGATGTGGGGGCTGGAGGGGTGGTTCGTTATGTAAGAGTGTCTGCTGCTCAAGCACGAGGACCTGAGTTCAAATCCCCAGCACCACTGTAAAATACCAGGGTTGACTATAATCCCAAACTGCGCAGAAGGTAGAGACTGGAGGATCCCTGGAGCTCATTTGCAGCAGCTTAGTTCCAGGGTTCAGCGAGAGACTTTGCCTCAAGGGAATAAACTACAGAGTAATAGAGCAACACACCTGACATCTTCCTATGCCTTGTATGCATGCACCCACCCACACATACGCACACACATTAATGATAGATTTGTTCCAATTGGAGAGACGGGCACACAGGAAGAAATAATTCTTTTTTAGATATGTAGAGTTTGATGAGATGCTAGTACATAATAATGATACTCATCAAAGTCTGACAGAATTGTGAGTCTGCCTTTCAGGAGATATGTGAGGTCCAGTAAAGTTGACGCTTATTGAGATTTCTAAGAAAGAATGTCTAAAATGAGAATAGATATAAAAGTGTAAGTAGAGAGAAATTGGAGAGGCAACTGAGAAACTGCCAGGAGGGCACAGTAATTAAAGTAAACAGACAGTACCGAGGAACTCAAAAAGAACATTTAGAAACTGACAACAATGTCAAGTGGAACAGATTTGTCGAGATACACAGGGTCCTGAATTATCTTCTGAATGCGATAATAATGAGATTATTAGCAACTGGAGGGAAAGCACTCTCGGGGAGCAATGTGGACAAGGCTTTACTGAAAGCGAGTGGACTACTGAAGATTCACTGCCACGGGAGACGCAAAGGAAGGCTATTAGAAAATTAAACAAATGTTAGTGTCTATGTTATGAGTTGTATTAAATGTTATATGTATACTGTTTATTCAATTTTGTTAAAGCACTGTAAACACACTTGATGAATGTTTCGGGTTTATTAAATATCTGAAAAAATCAGTGGGTTTTTTGCCTCCTTTTAGATTTTCCATTATTGTCTTATTTTAGGTCTATGGGTATTTGCTTACATTTCTGTCTGTGTACCATTGCCCACAGAGACCAGAAAAAAGGTGTTGAATCCACTGGCTCTGGAGTAATGAATGATGATGAGACACCATGTAAATGCTGGGAATTGAGCCAGTGTCCTCTGAAGGAGGAGTCAATGTTCTTAACCACTGAGCCATCTCTACAGCCCATAGTGTTCCTTAAGAACTTTGTTATTTATACCCAAAAAAGAATTTTATTATTTTGTTATACTAGTTTAGATCTTAGGGTTCATTCTGCATATAAATCTTTCCCCATATACTAATATCCAATAAAAGTTTCTGCTCCCCGTATACTCTAGACATTTAGCTGCTATGGTGCTTCTGTATTGAAAGTCATAAAGCCTTTAATGTGTTAGAGCTGCCCACCAGGCACCTGTATTAATTGAGAATTTGTCAGTATGTTACTCTTGGCTGCACGTGGCTAAGTCATACTGGTATTAGTAGGATTACAGTAATGCAGAGTAATAAGATTTTACAGCCTTTTATATTTAACCTAACTCATGGCTCATGGCGTACACTATTTCTTTTAAAATGAGAATTTAAAAAATCCTCCACTGGGCATGACAATCACAGCACTTTCCCCCGCAAAATTAGCATTTACATCTGCAGTACATTCTGAAAATCTCCACAGGTCTATCTCAACAAACTAGGTTCCCTGTGTGAGTGACACACATCAAGAACGCACACCAGCCACGGATAGAGAACAATTACAGATGGGTCATTTCAATATCAATGGTTGCATGGTATTTGTAAAAGAAGGAAATGAAAATAATTGAATGGCATAAAATAAAATAGAAAATACCAGAGCTTATTGTATACATCAAATATAAACACCAGTTTATGAAATTTAGGTTGTTTTATGCATAGCACATACAGTGGAGTAATACACATTTTATTGTACATTTGAAATTAAAGAGATGTACTCCTCTGGAATATTTCATAGTACAGTGGCAGTGGATGAGGGTCAGGTGCAAAGTGTTTGATGGCAGATATACAAAAGAATGTTTCAAAGTAGTAATACAAGTGCTATGATGAAGAGATTTACCCTCGCCTACAGGACCAAAGCCATTTATAAGAAAGAAATACAGATACCTACCAGTTGTAGTGTTCAAGAACAGATTATACATTAAATAAAACTCTAAATATATAGTCTGAAAATAATTTGTAGCAATCTTTTGGAAATATTCTATGCCTTACAAATTCTATAAAACAGTACACCTAATTATCAGTACTTCATAGGCTACAATGGCATGCCCTTTAACCCTACCAAAGTAAAGTGTTATGTCATTTTTATCTACAGATTTTGTTTTAGGCTTTGTGTTTCTAGTTGCAAAATATGCCTTAAAAAGAAGAATAGAGGTCCAGAAATATAGCATGGGAGGATAAATGTACTTGCTAGCAAGTCAACAGCCATAGATTCCCTGAACTTGACGCTCTCTTTAGTACAACTCATCTGTCTCCCATCTTTGCTCCCTCTAGTCCAACCTTTCCTCAGCTGTCAAAGTGTTGATCCACAGAACAACCAAATGATGCTCCCCGTCTGTCCCAATGAGCTTCTTGTCAACTTGCCACAAACTAGAGTCCTCTGAGAAGAAGAATCTCAATTGAGAAAATTCCTCCATCACATTCGCCCTATAGGCAAGCCTGTGGGGCAATTTCTGGATTAATGACTGATGTGGGAGGACCCAGGGACAGAGGGTCAAAAAAGCAAGCCAAGTAACCCTGGAATGCAAGCCCGGAAGCCGCACTGGTATCTCACCCTGCTTCAGGTCCTGCCCCTAAGTTTCTGCTTGGAGTTCCTGCCCTGACTTCCCTCTGTGATGGACTGAAAGCTATAAGCAGAAACAAACCCTGCCCCCCACCCCCCAAAGTGCTCTTGATCATAGTGCTTACCATAGCAATGGAGAGAAAACTAGGGTAGCCTCTATTTAAAATGCAACCATTTTAATGGCATACCTATATTCGATGGCATACTGCACAATGTTAACGGCAACACTCTATTGCTAGAAAAAGAAAAAAAAAATCACATACCTGAGCCATAGGACCATGAAGAAAATCAAACTGATACTAATCTCAAAGCTTCATATCTACTGGCTAGCTTTCATAGTTCATGCTATGAGATAAGTCATTACCAGTCTACCCAGCTGGGAACCTTGTGAACCAAAATGATGAGCCTAGGAAGATAACACCCAGTGATAAAATACTGACTTGGATATTATGGGATTATTTAAAACCTATTTCACAAGATAAAATCCATCCCTGTGACTATTACCTAGGCCAAAAAGCTATGGCTATCTAGGTCATAGGCCCTAGATGGTACTATTATTCTTCTCAATGGATGCGGTAATAAACTGCCCCTTCTTTTTTTTTTTTTTTTTTTTTTTTTTTTTTTTTTTTTTTTTTTTTTGGTTTTTCGAGACAGGGTTTCTCTGTGTATCCCTGGCTGTCCTGGAACTCACTCTGTAGACCACGTTGGCCTCGAACACAGAGATCCGCCTGCCTCTGCCTCTGCCTCCCAAGTGCTGGGATTAAAGGCGTGTGCCACTGCCACCACCAGTGCCCTTTAAGTTCTTATCTTTGTACCTATAAATCACATCTCTTGCCTTTCATCAGAAATGCTTCTTTTTGTAGTAGGTGGCAAATGAGTCCAGAGACACACAACTGGTCAACATACAAATGATAAAATACTGTGGGATTCTCATCTCTAAATGAGATCTCACAGAGATCTCGAAATGAGACAGCTGTATCATACACCTGCCCCATACCCAAAGTTCAGGATTATCACTGAAGACAAAGCAGAAAGATTGTAAGAACCAAAGATAGAATGCAGAGTCTGTATGTAGCAAAACAGTGTTTTCTGGATGAGAACATGAACTCACAGTGGCTGGGACTATACACATAAGACTTTCACACAAAAAAACCAAGCCAGGAAAAAAAAAGAAGAAGAAGAAGGAACAGGAGAGAGTGCATGAAACCTTACCCCTGCCTGGAAAGCTATTGGCAGTTGATGGCTGCTGGGAAGGGAGAGTCAATTTTCTTCAAGAATGTGGGCCCTGAGAGCTATCCATGCTCCCTGTACATTCCTGCAGCACTATGGGGATATAGAGGGATTTATGGGAATCTTTTGTTTGTCTGCCACCTGCCTGCCTGCCTGCCTGCTTGATTGCTTGTTTGTTTGCTTGCTTGAGACAGGGTCTCTTAATGTAGTCTATGTTGTCCCTGAGCTCTCTATATAAAACAAATTCAGAGATCCTCCTGCCTCTGCCTGGGATTAAAGTCAAGCACCACTATAGCCAACCTTTTTTTTTTTTAAGCCAGAGAAAGCACAAGTGGGGGGGGGGGGTGTAGTGTGGAGGCACAGGAGAGGAACTGGGATAGGAGGGAGTGGTGTATAGATTTGATGCAAACACATTACATGCACGTATGAAATAAAACATTTTTAAAATAAATAAATCCTAAGTCAAGGAATAAGTTATTCAGTAGCTTCTTAATATACAAGACGTTTCTACCGGCTTGTCCTCAGTTTTAGTTTGTTGATCCTATTTTATCGATGTCATTTCTCCAGTCCACACTCTGCAGCACACTCACTCTCAGGTGTTCATTGTGGTTGCTTCCTGCTTTCCAGCGACATCTCCCACTGTCCTTTCCCCCTCGTGTGAGTTTCCTTTTCTAGCAGTACTGATCTTTTGTGGGTGCTAAAGGACGTAATTCTCCCCAAAGCTGTGACTTTTCACAGACTGGTCCTTCATCTGCCACTACCGGTTTCCTTTCCCTTCTTATACTTTTAGATTCAGTAAAGCACTGTCATATGGCTTCATGCTTATAGTTCTTCTGAACATTTTAAAATATCCTTTTCCAAGATCCCCACTTATCAAGGCAAAATTAAGTATTGATTCTTCTATATAATATTGCCCAATGCAGATGTCATAATATTTATTAGTATTTGATTAGTAATATATCCGTTATATTGTTATAATACTGTTATCATTGTTTATATTTTTATCGTTTTTTTACTAAATATTAAACCTTCAAAGTTTGGAGCACTGTTCATCTTCAAATCCCAAGCATTTTATACAAGCTGGCATGTAGAAAGTGAATCTTTAAAAGGTCTTTAAAATAAATAAATCAGCATGAAACAAAAAACAGAAATATCATTAAATGATTGTTAAATACTTCCTAGGCTTAAAATAAAAAAAATAAAAAGGATGTGTGATCCGATGATTAAGCTAAAACTGTTAGTCGTAAAGATGAAGTTTGCAGTCATGTGTTTGTACACAATGAAAACCTTACGATACCATCTTCTGCTGTTCTCACGATTAGAGAGACGGCTCAACTTTGTCCAGACCCTTTCATACAACACACCCTGTACTTTGCATCTGGCAGCTCCCTTTCTACAACATAAGAAAACAAGAGCTGGAAACAAAGACAAAAGAAAGGCTAATTAGGCAGGAGATGATCTGGTCTCAATTAACCTCTCTCTCTGTGACTTGGCTAACAGGACCCTCACAACCTTTTGTTCGGAACAGGTTTCTCACTGTAATTTCTAGCATTTGCTTTTTCTCTGAAAATCAAAACTGTTTTATGTTTCCCTCTTCTCAAAAAAAAAAAAAAAAAAAAAAAAAGATTCCCTCTCCCTGCTAAACTCTGGTTACTTCTCCTTTATCAGCATTCTTCAAACGTGTCCTGCAACTCTTGGATCACATATTCAAGGTCTTACTTACATTTTAAATCGTGGTTTAGAAAGTAAAAGGTCATGCATTCACTGAAGAGACACTCCTTTCGTTTCTTCTCACCAAAGTGAGGATTCAATTTTCTCAATTATATTCCTGTTGTAATTTGAATGAATAAGTCCCTATTATTTCTCCAAATTGGAGCGCAGTATGCATTGAGTATTTGGGATTTTTTCCTAACATCTGTTAGCATTACAGCAACTGCTCTAAACAATAGACCTTTCCGTACTTCATTCTTCTCTTCTTTCTTCTTTTCTCAAAATAGGTTTTAATAGCATTTTTAGTTATTTATAACAACAGTTCTAAAGATTAGTGCATTATAAAGCTTGGTCGCCTGGCCAGGTGTCTGCCGGCCCACAGCACTCTGTAGTAATTTCCTTCCTGTCTTTTTGTTTGTTTGCTTGCTTGCTTGCTTGTTTTCATTTCCCCCACCCACCTACCCCCTAATCACAGTCTTTCTGTGTAACCTTGGCTGTCCTGGAACTCCATCTGTATGAAGACCAGGCTGGCCTCGAACTCAAAGATCTGCCTCTGTTCCCGAGTGCTGGGGGCAGACCCTGGCATTGCCATCCAGCATTGTCTGTGTGTTGGTTCCTTCTGCTGTAGCTCCCCATCAGTGACCAGCAGAGTCCACTGCACATTTTGCATTTACCACCAGCCGCCTCGTCCCCCTCGGGCACAGTCCCATTCACATCTCCAACCGTCATTTTATGCCTCTTTTTTTTTCCTCAGAAGTTTTGAGAAATTTTGGAAAATCTGTATCTATTTCATATGTTTAGCAACCTACAGGCACTTCACTCAAGCTGAATGTCAGTTCCACATCATCAATCAATCCTTTCCTACTTGGGATTAACCACTGAATTGCAATTCGCTTTAGTCTTTCTTGACCTTTTGAGAGATGAGATTCTGAGTAAGAATTTATCAGGAAAGTTGCCTGTGTGAAATCTGATTTCTTGAAGCTGTGGGCACAACTGCAATGAAGAGTCATACACTCAAAATAATGTGAGGATTTGACTCATGGCCTTTTTTTGTTTTTTTTGTTTTTTGTTTGTTTTTTTGTTTTTTAGCTCCTGTTCTGTTATTATTACTTGGATGACTTAAAAAAAATTCTCAGATTCTGATTCTTCATTGGGAAATTAAGTCAAAAATATCCCCTGCAATTTTAAAAGGATCAAATGATATAATTATATCAACTTAACTAATACATGGTATTATTACATTAACTTAAATAACAAATGGTAGGTAACACATAGTAGGTAACACATAGTAATATCAACTATGTTATTTTGTTGCCATTATTATCAATATTATCCTTTTACTAATATATAGCAATCATGATCTGTTATTTAAGGGCAAAGGGGAACTAAAACCTAAAAAATACAAGCTACCAAATATCAGTTACCTTGGCTAAATAGACTGCTGGAAGGTAACTCTGATGGTTTTTTACTGTTCTTTGGATCTTATTGTGTGTCTGTATCTCTCAAAAATTTTACTAGTAAAATTTCAGTCTTAGAAATTCTATAACATTCAATATCTGTTTCTCAAAAAATAATAAATAGTTCCAAAACAGAAAGCTGAAATTCAATATCATTACGTCCTGGCAGTATCAAAAACACAAATGTGTGGCCATAAGGCAAAATTCAGTCCCTTCAAAAATAGTTCTACATGTATTTATGGAGAGAGATGCTGACTGCATGGAGCGTGTACCACACCATGCATATGAGGTCAAAGGAAAAGTTGGGGGAGTCGGTTCTTGTCTTCTACCATATGAGCTCCAGGGATCAAACTCAAGGCAACAGACTTGAGAACAAGGACTTTTATCTGCTGAGCCCTCTCACCAGACCAAAGGACAGTCTTTAAGGGAACAAAAACTGTGGTCATAAGTTCTGATGCTTGCAATGGGCCAGTTAACGACAGGGAAGGAGGAGGAAGACGGCCTTGGATTCATTCCTTTTACAACACAATCTGAAAACTGTTCTCAACAAGTGCACCTTCATTTTTTTCCAAGACATAGTTTTTCTCTGTCGTCTTAGCTGTCTTGAAACTCACTCTGTTGGCCAGGCTGGCCTTGAACTCAGAGATCTGCCTGCTTCTACCTCCAGAGTGGTGGGATTAAAGGCTTAGCCACGATACTTGACCAATTTCTAACTTTGGTTTTCTTTTCTTTTCTTTTCTCCTTTTCTTTTCTTCAGCCCTTGAGGCTTTAGTCAAGGAGGCACCAATTTAGAGTGTAAGGATTTTGAGTTCTGTGCACCTCCGCTGTCTTCTGGAACAGTCTCATTATAAGAATAAGCCAGAGTAGATGGATGGATGGGGAAAAAAAAAAAATGTGAACAGAATTAAATCAAGGTCAAGCTAGATCCACCAATCCCCCACAGATCTACCTACTGACCACAGCCCCTTTGTAAGCATTAAGCAGACCCCGGTAGAACATCCACACATTCATTAGTGAAACTTAAACACACACAGATACTGTGTTTTCTTTTTCACAGCAAATTGTGATGACATATAACACTGAATCTTGATTCAGAAATTCTCCAGCTAAAACTTGGCCTTGGCAGTGGGTCACGGAAACCACTGGCCAGCTCTCCCGTGTGGTCTCACAGCAATCTTCGCAGAGATGTAATTTGGCTTTACCCTCAACTCATCCCACAGTAGGAAATCAGACAGACTTGCAGTATGAAGGGAATACAAGCTAAAGGCATGTGTATCTAGAGAAAAATACTGAGCTGTGGCTGGGTCGCTAAGAATCTGTGGCCATGGACAAGTTATTTTTCTGGAACAAGTTTCCCCCTTGCTTGCTAAGGAATAAAAAAGTACTGAGGCTTAATGTGCCGACATCACACTCAGCATCTCAGCACTAGAGGAAATAAAAGCAAAAAGAGCAAGCATTCAAGGCTAGCTTGGATGATATAGTAAGATCTTATTAAAAGGAAAAGAAAAAAATAAAAAAGGCAAAGCAAAATGAAAGGTACTAGGGAAGTTTTTTGTTTGTTTGTTTGTGGTTTTTTGGGGTTTTTTTTTTTTTTTCCTCTTGGGAGAGGTGTTTGCTTTCGTTTTTGTTTTTGTTTGGGGTTTGTTGATTTTTTTTTTTTTTTTGGTTGGTTGGTTGGTTGGTTGGTTAATTTGGTTTTTGAGACCAGGTCTCTATGTAGTCCTGGCTATCCTGGAATTCACTCTGTAGACCAGGCTGGCCTCAAGCTCAAGAAATCTGCCTGCCTCTGCCTCCCAAGTGCTGGGATTAAAGGCGTGCGCCACCACTGCCTAGCAAGAAAATTATATGTAAGAATAAATTTACTTAAGCAATAAGTAAGACATTAGCCCCTTAATAAAAACCTTCTCTAATTGTGAATTGAACACTCCCTGGAGGGGAGAAAACAAACAACAACAACAAAACAAACAAACAAACGTGTTTTCTAAGTAATGTGATGTTTACACACAATAAATAGAGTCAAGTGTGACGGGAGAATCAAGAGTCCAGCCCCTGCTTGTCTAGGCACTTTCACAGAGTCTTTCTGGCAAACACCAACCTAGGTGCTAATTTGAAAGCTTTGTGTAGATATAATTAATGCTGCAAAACGGTCAACTTTAAAGCTAGGGTACCCATAGCATGATTGTGCAAATAGGTAATCCCTTTAAAGAAGTTGCCCTCTTTCTGGCAAATAAATAAATAAATAAATAAATAAATAAATAAATAAATTCAAATCACTAGAAGGACTCCCCCGATGGGAAGGGGGGGTCTCCCCCATAACTTTCAGTGCAGAAAGAGCCATGTGGCTTCACAGACAACAAAACAGTCCCTGGGTGACTGTCGGCAAGGAGATGGGGACCTCAGTCTAACATTAGGAAAGATGTAATCATTCCACAACCACCTGAACTTCAGGAGAGGACATATCCAAGAGCTCACACCACTGATGAGTCACGGCCAGAACTCTAAATAGACAGACGCCTGCCTGCGGGTTAGAGGCTGTGTTCGCGATAGTTGTTCCACAGCACCACAGAACTAAGACACTGAGGGAATGAACTTTGTTTTTTAATTATTTTAGTCATTTAAAGAAACCAAGCTTTCTGGATTGTGTGCTATAATGTATCATGTGACTCCTTTAGCCAGATTTCTATAGCTTTAACGAAAGAGGAGGAGGGGAGGAGAGAGGGAGGGGGAGGAAGAGGACCCGAGATAAAGAGTTTGGGTGTGGACAGGCTGATTCTATCTCACTCTTTCACAGCTTTCATTCAAACTCATTTGTCCTCCTGTGCCTGGGGGAGCAAAGACACAGCAAAGCTGCTCACCTCCTAAGGTGCCAGGATCCTGAAGCGGGGAGGAGGGGAGGCTGGGTCCTTATACCCGCTTCTTCAGAGCACACATCAAACAAACTAATTTACTTTCATTTGGCCCCACCCAATACTGGTTTCACCACTGTTCACAGACTACCAAACCTGCAACACACAAACTTGGCCCTGATAACAAACAATGCTTTAAAACAAGGCAGAACAGCTTTCCTCAATGACTTCCCTTCCGCTGTAGTATCCCATAAGCAAAATGCTTAACATACAAATGAGTGTAGTAAAGAACTAAGTATCCCCTTAAAACAAACACACAAATAAAGTTTTGACAGAATCTGACATTCTTTTCTTGCATTGTGAAGAGTCTCTCTATGGGTTAATTTTAATTATGAGTCAAACATACAAAACAAAAACAAAAACAAAATCATGGTATTCGGAAAAATCTCACTATCAGTTTTGGCATACTTTCCAAATGGTGTTATTAATGTCTTACATGCTCCTCTTTGCTGCTAAAATATTAATTAATCTTGCAATTTATTCTTTAGTCATACTGTTTAATAGTCAATTCTGAGTTAATAGTGTGCTAGAAACCATTGGTCTGGAGGCCAGAAAAACAAGGCTGGGAAGCAATCGACTCTGTTTACCTGGTAAAGCACTCTGAGCAATCTCTTTAGCATACTTACACAAAATATCCACAGTTAGCATTTTATCAGTTTTTCTCTCTCTCAGTGATTGCTTCAGTGCTGTTATTAAAATAAAGAAGCCACTTTTGGAAAATTACTGTGATAAACTGCCAGCCTAACATTTATCCTACAAAAGGTGTTTACTGCCATCTCTTGGACTGTGTAAGTATTTTTGCTCTCAAAAAAAAAGAAAAAAGAAAAGGAAAGAAAAAGAAAAAGAACAAACCAATCAGGCTTCCATTTATGGCCCTAATTTCTTTACAAAATAAAAGTTGAAAACAGTTGAAAGGCAAAAAATGTATTACTGGCATGTACTTAACTTCACCAAAAATTTGTTTTATAAAATGTTGATATGTACCTGTATTCTCTTAGATATGTTAAAAATGAAGAAAAGAAACAGAAAAAGAATTCTGGAGATTGAAAGCCAGAAACAATGTGTGCGTTACCCTAATTTTAAAATCACAGCATTCACACCTCCATTTCCTGCTTCTCCTCCTTTTCCCTCCAGCCGCAGCCCCTGTCACTGCTTTCTCTGGGATACAAGTTAAATTCCAAGGCTGATGCAGCCATTCTGACCATGGCTGACGATACTAATGCTCAAGAAATAATTATAGTTCCTCACTAAAATTGGGCTTACTTTTACCCTACAAACATCATGACATTAAAACTAATATGACAGATGGAGACATGGCTCAGCAGTTAAGAGCACATATTTCTCCCAGGAGACCTGAGTTCAGTTCTTAGCACCCACATCAGAGTTAGGGGGCTCACACCCACCTCTAACTCCACTTTCTTCTGACCCTTGAAAAAAACATACACATGCACATGCACACACATACACACATACATATACACACATACACATAAATGAGTTTTACCTTAAAATTAATGTGACAAAGAACTTAATCATTGGAGTAAAACCAAGGTCCGAGTAAACTATACTCATTTTATGAAGTTAGTGATAGAAACAATTTCTATTCTGATTCAATATTTTCTTACCTACACATATTTGCATAGTGTTTAGAAATTAATGAATATACTTGATACTTGAGAAAGCTTAGTCTCTCTCTCTCTCTCTCTCTCTCTGGATATGTATACATAGTATATATGTATAGATTTTTTTAAAAGTATTTATTTATTATTATATCTAAGTACACTGTAGCTGTCTTCAGACGCACCAGAAGAGGGCATAAGATCTCATTACGGATGGTTCTGAACCACCATGTGGTTGCTAGGATTTGAACTCAGGAGAGCAGTTAGTGCTCTTAACCACTGAGCCATCTCTCCAGCCCACATGTAGACTTTTATATGTATAGTATATAAGCATAGTTTTACTAGAAGACATGTAAAGCAAGAGAGAATAAAAAATAAATCTACAAAGTAGTAAAACAAAGGCAGTTTCTCTCCCATTTAGAAAGGACTCCTCTAACATTCTGCAAACACCAAAGGGAAATTCTGAATGTGCTTCTCAAACTACTGGTAGGTGTGGCCAAGCACAAGCATCACAGTTTCACCACTAGGGGGCGCTGTGGCACACCAGTACACTCCTCTGCCAGAAATTAGCCACTTACAGCAAAGGGCATTTTTGCAAAAGAAAATTTTGTCACTTTGAAGAACTTCACATTTCTATTTTTAATGTGGTCTATTAAAGCTTTTGAGAAAGTAACAAAAACACCATTTAATTGCTTCTGGGGTTGTGACATTCCCTAAGTATTTGAAATGATCCAACTTTAAAGCAATTGTGATTACATTACTCAGTATTGAGGATGCATGTGAGCAGAAATTATCTGCTCACTCAGCAGGCAGAGCATCTCAAATTAAATTTGTAGAGAACATAAAACTGATGAGTGGGATATGCACGTCAGTGTCTGAACTTCCTGAAGTAGTAAAATCCATACTGCTTGACTTCTTAATTATGCAAGCAAAAAAGTAGTATTGAAATGTACAGAAACTTTACAAAATAAAAGGTAAGAGAGAGAGAATCAAAGTTCTTGTCACCAGGAGAGAAGAAATGTGTTGGTGCTGCTGGCATTGTGACACCTGGTGGGTACTCTTGAGAGTACAAATGGCGTCCTCCAGCCTACAGAACGCTTGAGATGGTGCTGCCTTACATGGAGATAAACTGTTCAAAATACTAGCCTGAAAACACTTAACACCTCCCTCATCATGATCCATATTGACTATGTGTTGTGATGGCGTTGTTGAAGATGTAAGTGTTAAGATACATCCATTCTATTTCTATATATTTTTCCTATGTAGCAAATGAAAAGATTGAAGTTTCCTCTACGACTCACATTCATGGCTTGCTTTACATTTCTATAGTATGGTGCTGTGTTAGAGTCTAAGGCTTAAGCTGTATAAATATAAAATGTCTCAGCTCATTTCTGAATATATGGAAAACATTCATAGTTTTATTATATTTAGTGGCGGGGGGGGCGGGAGAGGACATGAGTAGCAGCCAGAGGACAGTTTTCACTAGTCAGTTCTCTTCTGCCACGTAGGTCCCAGAGATTGAATGCAAGGCATTGAGCTTATAGCTACTGCTCTTCCCACCGAGCCATTTTGCTGGCCCCAGATTTTTGAGATGACTTTAAGGTGAACCATTGCCTTTGCAGGACTTCTCTATGTATTCAAAGGCCTGGGAGTAAATACCATTCATTTCACTTAGGTCATATTAGATGGAAAGAATGAAGAGACTTGACAGACACAATTAAGGTCTCTAAAAATTTGACGTGAGTTCATTTGACTTGAGTCAAAGGAAGACTGTGCTGGATGGAGCCAAACTCTACTAAATAAGCTTTACAGGACACCAAAAGTAGCAATACACACTCTTCTATTGGCCTAAAGAAACTACCAACTTGCAGAGAAAGCCACACAGCAAAGAATAACAGGCACTCCCAAGGCTCTGAGGGTCCCAGTCCTTCAACACTAACAAACCAAATCATTACACACACACACACACACACACACACACACACACACACACAAACGGACCCAGTGAACTTGAAAGGGGAGTCGACTTCATATGGGGCTGCAGTCCTGCACAGTAACTTCTTTGCTGTAAGAGCTGAGCAAGACCCAGCCAAGCTGTGGTTGGACACCACTGACCCCCACAGCGAGCAACTTGTGTTCTTTCTAACTGTAATATTCATTTGGATAATTTGTTACAGAGTAAAAACATAATATACTATGCTTTTCAGTTAATTTTTTTTTATTTGACTATTTGTATGAGAATCTTACTAACCTTCCCTGGAATTTGATTTTCTTTGTTCATCTAAGACATATCCATCCAAGAAAGTCAAATTCCTCAGTAAAAAACAAACACTTGGAATACTCTCCTGTCACTCTATTCTAACATTGACCTTTTTATAACATACAATAGAAATAAGTAAGCACAAGGCAATTATATAAAGCTAAATATAAACCTCTCAATAGAGCTGTAATTATAATAGGCCCAGTACAGCTCTTCAAAATTTAAAGCTATGGTGCAGCCTCTTCTTCATCCTGACTAAAGTTCTTAGAGCCTCAACAGACTTAAAGTCGGTTCCGCCTAAATGTCAAAACAGAACAGAATGAGTGGTGAGTGGGACTAGCCCTGAACTCAAGATCTTATGTCTGCTAAGCATGCTCACTGTCACTGAGCTACACCCTCAGCGCATGGATAAATAGTAAGTGACAAATCCTTACCAGAGTATAGAAAGCAAGACAGTTTTGTGAATTACCTCCACTAATTTCACCATCCAGTGGGAAAAGCTATGGATTTGTCTGCTCAAAAAGTTCTGGTGTGCACAGGATTGAAAATACATAGGCGTACTAAGAAAACAAAAGCAAAAAGCCATCCCTGTATTTTATCGCTTCACTGCCTCCTTGAAATTGGATTTTAGTTACTCTGAAATTTTTCTTACTTGCTTACATTCATGCACAGCTGTAACACGGGTAGTTACTGTGCTGGCCGGTCTTGGGTCAACTTGACACACAAATTAGAATTATTTGAAAGAAAGGACCTTCACTTGAGGAAATGCCCCCATTAGATCTGGTTATGAGGTATTTTCTCAATTAGTGATCAGTGGGGGAGGGCCCAGCCTATTGGGAGTGGTGCCACCCCTGGGCTGGTGATCTAGGACTCTATAAGAAAGCAGTCTGAGCAAGCAGTGAGGAGCGAGCCAGTGAGCAGCACTCCTCCTGAGCCTCTGCTTCAGCTCCTGCCCTGATTGAGTGTCTGCCCTGACTTCCTTCAATGATGGACAGTGCTGTGGAACTGAATAAACCCCTTCCCTCCTTCTTTCTTTGTCCATAGTGTTCTACACAACAATAGTGACCCTAGCTTGGCACTGGTGGCACACGCCTTTAATTCCAGCACTTGGGAGACAGAGGCAGGTGGATTTCTGAGTTCGAGGCCAGCCTGGTCTACAGAGTGAGTTCCAGGACAGCCAGGGCTACACAGAGAAACCCTGTCTCAAAAAAAAGAAAAAAATAGTGACCCTATCTTCTTATGTTCTTATTTTTATTTTATGTATGTGGTGGTTTGAATGAGACTATCTCCTAAGGTCTCATGTGTTTAACTACTTGGTCCCCCATTGGTGGTGATGTTTGAAGATTAGGTGGTGTTGTCTTGCTGGAGAAAGTAGACTCTGCAGGTGAGCTTTAAGAGTTTAAAGTCTCTTGCCACCTGCAGTTCACACTCTGTTTCATGCAGTTCAATAGTGAGCTCTCAGCTTTTCTTGTTCCTACTGCCATTCCTGCCTCTTACTGCCATGCCTTCTCTCACCAGGATAGACTCTTACCCATGTGTAACTGAAGCCCAAGTAAACTTGTTTTTCAATAAATCATATTGGTCGTGGTGTTTTATTACAGCAACAGAAAAGTAACTCTGACAGTGTCTGTGAGTGCTCTGCCTTCACGTATGTCCGTGTATAGATAAACAGTGCGCCCTGCCTGGGTGGACTGGAGCCAGAGAAGGTTGTCTGTCAGAGCCCCTGGAAGTGATGTTACAGATTGTAATGGGTGGGCATGTGGGTGTTGGGAATCGAACCCAGTCCTTTGGAAGAGCAGCAAGTATCTTTAACCCCTGGACTATCTCTAGTCGCCAAGCCAGCTCCTTCTTGTGTGTCTCCTGAGTATGTGGCTGTTAAGCTAGTGGAGATATATATATATTTGTATTTCCGCATCTGATTCCTGAAAGAGAGCTTTTTTCTTAAACTACTTTTCATCAAGCCAACACATATTTAAACTACTTCCTGCTTTTACATTCTATTGTAATGTAAATAAAAAATAAGAGATAAACTCTTCCTCTCACATTCTGTCACATCTCCAGTCATCCGAAGGTCCCACTGGTTGTTTCTGGCACGATTACTGGAAGCCTCTGTCAGAGAATTCAACAACACTGGGTACGAACTGCTTCTGGCTTGTGTTTGTCACATCACCTTACTCAATTTCGTATCCTTCATCTCTAGAAAACAAAAAGTTAAGATGAAAGTACGCAAAACATACTAGCTCTGTTTCCTTAC
Source organism: Montemys delectorum (assembly GCA_019843815.1). Classification (NCBI taxonomy): domain Eukaryota; kingdom Metazoa; phylum Chordata; class Mammalia; order Rodentia; family Muridae; genus Montemys; species Montemys delectorum. Next base: position 18,588 of record JADRCD010222842.1, read on the forward strand.
AAGTCCACCGTGCTTAACCAAAGTATTTAAAACAAACGTGAGCCACGACCAACCGGAAGCGCTCACTCCTCTGCAAGGAGGTGAGTGGCTATATTGTCTTCAAGTGTGCTGCTAGGTGGGAAAGCGGAGGAGAGGGAAACCTGGGTATCGTTTTTCAGTTTCAAGGATTACTTAAGAAGCTTCTAAAACTAGGATTTTCTAGAAATGAATGTGGTATTGTAGATTATATAAGAAAAAGAGAGATGAAGGGAAAGAAAGATATAGGCCTGAAGGAACAAAAAAGTCCTGCTACCTTTTTACATTGAAGATCATGAATGTCCTTGGAGTGTTTTGGTTAGCTTCACTTCTTATTACTGGTGATACCTATTTTGATAATTATAGTGTAGAAAGGTTTCTCTTCAAGTGGCCATCTTGTGATTCCTCTATTTATCCGAGTTTCTGTCTCTGTGTGAACTGAGCTACTGTCTGGGTCTGTCTCAGCCAAGTTTATTGGCAATTCCAGTTTATTTGCCAACAACTTGTTCATTTTAAACAAAAGTGCATCCCAGTCCTTAGATGCAATCCTGCCTCAGATTCATAAAGCCAAATCAATACAATCATCCACCCCTAGGTTAACTCTTATCTTGGAAGGAGCTCATTCCTATTGATTAAACTTGTGTTTTTGCCTTATTATGAAGAAGAAAAGAACCTTGGGAGTGCTATAGAAAGAAAGGCATCATAAGTGCCCTACTTATGTGCCTTTGTAGTGCCAATTTTCTATTTCCAATTTCACTCCACAGTACAACATGACTGCCTTTATAAATGTAAAAATTATTCTTCTAGATTGGTAGAATACTTTTTAATATAAAAATTGTTAATGTTAAAATTTGTTAGTGTTTTTAAACATATTTTTTTTAAAGGAATGGGAGTAGATAAGGTACATTGCACATGAAAAGTAACCATAGATTTCTATAAAGTCAGAGAATTAAAAAGTGAGGATTGGCTATAGATATCAATCTGTTAATAATGAAGATTAATTTACAAAACTTATTAGAAAAGTGTCCTACTGATTCCTTGTGAAATCTTGTCACCCTTATATTTTTCTATGATAGCAAAGCAGATAAGCAATATTAGATATAAAAGAGAATAATGAAGCAAAAATATATGTCTTCTACAGGAGGGATTCTGCCTCAAAATTGTTTTATCAATTCAATTCTTAGCTTAGGCCCCACCCCCTTGGTGGTGGTGCTTAATTTTTATTTTTATTTTTATTTTTTTATTTTTATTTATTTATTTATTTATTTATTTATTTATTTGGTTTTTTGAGACAGGGTTTCTCTGTGTAGCCCTGGCTGTCCTGGAACTCACTCTGTAGACCAGGCTGGCCTCGAACTCAGAAATCCACCTGCCTCTGCCTCCCAAGTGCTGGGATTAAAGGCGTGCGCCGCCACTGCCCAGCTGGTGCTTAATTTTTCATATTTTTTTCTTCCTTCCTTTCTTTCTTTCTTTCTTTCTTTCTTTTTCTTTTTGTTGTTGTTATTGTTGTTGTTTTAGTTTTTTGAGACAGGATTTCCCTGTGTATCCCTGGCTGTCCTGGAACTAGCACTGTAGACCAGACTAGCCTCAAACTCACAGAAATCTGCCTGCTTCTGCCTCCCTAGTTGTCAGGAGCCTTAATAGGACAAGCTAATAACTAGCAGGTGATCATCCTGAAATGCCTGCTTCGGATTATTATATAATCTGCCACAGGTGCACCCTCATTAAGCAAGGCTGTGAGGGACTCATTTTAGGAAAGATTCCTGCTATTAATATGCTTTTCCTATTATTATTAAACATGTATAACAATCACTAAGTAATAGCACACCCCTTTGGAGCAGATCTCTGCAAATTCACGAAGTTGTACTGTCTTATAGTAATGCCATATAAATAGATGACTTTAGACTTTATGCTGATCCTATAAGCATTCCTAAAATTATATCTGTGATTATTAAGCTCATTTATAGTGGGACTGCTATTAGGTCCTTTTCTGATAGTCAAAACTGCCATGAGAACTCTGCCAGACTCCCAAGTGTCACCAGTTAATTGCTCTTAGATGGTAACTAGACTTTCTCCTACTCAGAGTACATTCCAAGAGGTTGTAAAACAGTTGACCAAAGGTCATAATAGGAGGATTAATGATTTATTATAGGTGCTAGGACAGAAGATAAAATATTGACTGGGCTTATCTATACAAAACTTTACTTATGGTCTTAAATCTTCAGTGAACCTATGGAGCTGGGACAGGTAATGGTTGTTTAGCTAATTACTCCTAGTGGATATGCATGTAAACATTCTCTGTTGTAAACCTCTATTTCAATTTATGATTTGATTTTCTGTGTGAACTTTTGATGAACTTTTTAACATGTGATCATATATTCTGAAAGATGTTTAAGGGCTGAGGACAAGGAGAAGAGTCAGAACTGGGGGAGTGAGGTGAGAGGAACAGAGCTGAGAAGAACTGAGCTGAGAGGAACTGGGCTGAGAGGAAGTTTTTAGACAGAACACTTTTTAGATTGGAAGGAGAATGCAGAGTGGAATAACTTAGGAACTATAGGTAACATAAAATACTAAGAGAGCAATGTGCAGAATGCAGAGGGAAGGAGGAAAAAAGAAGATGCTGCAGAGAGCAGAAGGAGCAGGCGGGCTTCTCCTTACCATGGGACAGAACAGGTCCCATGGGAAGGACAAGGCAGGCTTGGCCTTATTAAAAGAAACAAAGCTTTTTTCTTACAAATATGGGTTTAATTCATTTAGCATTAAAAGGGTAGAAGCCTTTTCTTTCTCTATGTAATAAAGATTGGAGCTCCATTTTTCATCCAGAAGCTGGATATGAGTGGATATGTATAAATGAAAAATTAAGCATGAATCTGTATATGAATTTATGTGAGATTATGCAGATTTGCTTATGTAAAAGTTTTTCCTTCTGCGAGTCTTATTCTCTTCTCCTGGCACAATAGAAATTTATTGCTCCAAACTCCCCCCTAGCCCAACAAGCAAGAGGTATCTGGACAATAGGGAAAAGGCTCTAGCAATCAATCCTTTACTTAATCTACCGCTGTTTTAGGATGAGGTGCTAATGCCAGGAACTGCAGTTTCTGGCCTCAGAGGATCACAGAAGGCAGGTCAGCTACAATAGCACAGTAACTTAGACTTAGAGAAGTAAACCTTTCATTATAGGCAACCCTAAATTTCTTGTAAGACAAAGTCTTAGCCTCCGCCTAAGCTCTTCCCCCTCTGCTGCCTCAAGAAGAACTGACAAGAAAGAAGAAACGCCCAGTCGGATCTGGCCCCTGGTACCTAGTGCTGAGATTAAAGGTATGTGCCACTACACCCTGGTCCAATCCCCACTTCTTTTCTTTCTGACTCATTCTCTAAGCCCCAATACTGTTCTTCCCCAACATCATGTTCTCTTTTTTTAAAGTCTGTTGAGTCTACGTAGTGCTTCCAATATATTCATATGTACTGCTTACAGGGCCATCCACTGGAGCGTGATTTTTTTCCATGATATACCAACTGGTAAATTGCTCATGCTCTGGTAAATAATCCCTCACTAATATTCCTGTAAACAATCCTAATTAAACTCATTGGATCATTAAACATAGGCTTGAAGCTGGGAGTGGTGGCCCATGCCTTTAAAGATCCCAACACTTGAGAGGCCAGCCTCTCAAGGTCTACAAAGTGAGTTCCAGGACAACCGGGGCTATACAGAGAATGTCTGTTTCAAAAAACAAACAGACAGACATGAAAGTAATAAATACATGTAATATGTTTATAATAATTTATAATGTTATATATAATAATGTCAATGAAACCCATACTTATATAATTAATATAAAATAATAAATAATAATGTCTACTGTTCTGTTAATGTCCACTGTTCTCTAAAGGAAAATGTTTCTATCAGTGTTAATAGTGATACCTAATCCATTTGAGGGTCTGTAACAAATGTCATTAACTAGATAGCTTACAAACAGCAGACATGAGTTCAATTCCCAGCAACCACATGGTGGCTCACAACCATCTGTGATGGAATCCAATGCCCTCTTCTGGTGTGTACTCACATACATAAAATAAATAATTCTTAAAAACAACAAACAAATGTAAACAGCAGACACTAATCTCTAACTGTGCTGGAGGATGGGAAACACACAACCGAGGGGGTAGATGTGGTTATCTGTTAAAGGCCAGGCTCCTCATTTGTAATGAATGTTGAGGTGACACATATTCCACTCATAACAAATACCACTAGATGTCAGTGCTTCAGACAGTGATGAGGTGTCCCGTAGTGACACTCCTACTGTTTTCATTGTCAGTGCAAATGTCAACACATCTAAAGGGCAAATAATGTGGCAATTTGTTATGAAAAAGATTTTCATCTCAACTCCTTGGAAAGTTCCAGAGGACCTTCCAATGCTGTTATATGTGTCTTTTTGAGAATTGTTGATAGAATACACAGATGCTGGGAAATATAAGGAGTTGCTGTATTCTAATCCTCATTCCTGGCAGAAAAAGACCAACTGATCACTGAATAACAACTTCTTGATGTACAAATCCTAACCTTAAAAAACATCATCATGGTTGGTAGTTGGGTCCCTGGGAGCTCTGAGGGTACTAGTTAGTTCATATTGTTGTTCGTCCTAATGGGCTGCAAACCCTTCAGCTCCATAGGTCCTTTCTCTAACTCCTTCCTTGGGGACCGTGTACTCAGTTCAATGAATGTCTGTGAGCCTCTACATTTGTATTAGTCAGGTATTGTCAGAGCCTCTCAGGAGATAGCTATATTTAGGCTGGCTTGTCCTTCCTTCAGTCTCTGCTCCTACGTTAATCTCTGCAATTCCTTCCGTGGGTATTTGGTTCTCCCTTTTAAGAAGGAATTAAATGTCCACCTTTTGGTCTTCCTTCTTAAGTTTCTTGTGGTTTGTGGGTTGTTCTTCCTGTATTCCAAACTTCTGGGCTAATAACCATTTATCAGAGAATGCATACCATGTGTGTTCTTTTGTGTTTGGGTTACCTCACTCAGGATGATACTCTCCAGATCCTACATGATGGGACTGATTGTTTTGGCAGCAGGTATATAGTAGAGGATTGCAAATTTGATCATCAATAGGAGGAATGGACCTCGGCCTTGTGAAGGTTTTATGCCCCAATGTAGGGGAATGCCAGAGCCAATAAGTGGGAGATGGTGGGGTGGCAGGCATGGGGAGGGGGGAGGCAACAGGGGTTTGTTCTTGTTGTTTTTGTTTGTTTGTTTGTTTTTTGGAGGGGAAACTGGGAAAGGAGAAATTTACATGAAAATATCTAATAAAAAAAAAAAACATCATCATGGCGGGGCAGTGGTGGTGCACACTTTTAATTCCAGCACTTGAGAGGCTGAGGCAGGTGGATTTCAGAGTTCAAAGCCAGCCTGGTCTACAGAGTGAGTTTCAGGACATTCAGGGCTATACAGAGAAACCCTGTCTCGAAAAAAAAAATCATCATAATAAATAAGAATCAAAGTTCAAGTCTGTGTAAAACAGATTAGAAGAGGATAAACAGCTGAAGGTTGTTCAAAAATCATATAACAAGTGTTGTGCCTGTTCAGGATTGTGAACGCCAAAGGATCAGCAAAGAGCCGGTGCCGATGCAATCGGACTAGGATCTTTTTTATTCAAACTTGAGCTTAGCTCACTGCTGATGCTGATGCAACAGGATGGGAGGCTGAAACTCTGAGCCCAGTTTCAAGTAAGCATTTACTGGAGCAAGCAAACAAGCAAGGGGTTTCTAGCCTGGTATACATCTGATTGGTGGAGCAATTATGGAACCTGAAAACTAGGGCTAGGTATACAGGTTTGTTGGAGAGTAACCTGGAAACTAATGTTAGGTGCAAGCTGTTGGGTAACCCAAGTTCAATCTTAGGTCAAGTTCCCTAAGATGGACCCTGAACCCAAGGTGTAGTTGGTCTGGTCTCTCACATGAAGGTAAATTATAAGCTGCATATAATCGCACAACCTGTAATCTCACTCATTTGTCCTCATCACTCTTGTGCCTGGGAGAGCAAAGACAGAACAAAGCTGCGCACCTCCTAAGGCGCCAGGATACTGAAGGGGGGGGGGGCCTGGGTCCTTATACCCTCTTCTTCAGAAGACTGAGGAAAGACAACGGGCATGAGTCCAAGATCATTCTGAACTTCACAGTAACCTCTTATGTAGAAAGAAAAAAAGAAGGAAAGAAGGAAAGAAAGAAAGAAAGAAAGAAAGAAAGAAAGAAAGAAAGAAAGAAAGAAAGAAAGGGAAGGAAAGAAAGAAAGAAAGAGAGAAAGAGAGAGAGAAAGAGAGAAAGAAAGAGAAAAAGAGAGAGAAAGAAAGAAAGAGAGAGAGAGAGAAAGAAAGAAAGAAA
>JADRCD010222842.1:25080-56906 GCA_019843815.1 Montemys delectorum
GGAAGAAAGGAAAAAAGGAAAGAAGGAAGGAAAGAAGGAAGGAAGGAAGAAAGAAAGGAAAAAAGAGAGAGAAAAGAAAGAAATAGCAAGATGGTGTTCTAGAATAGTAAATGCAGCAACAGGAAGGAAACAACAACACATCGACCATTTTCAGAAGTATTAGAAACATCAATATGCCTTAGCCTCAGAAAACTATGGAAGATGCAGACAAAAATATAATTTCTCCAGTACAAGGAGAAGGAAGAGAAGCATCCCCACATTAGACAGGAAGAGAAGAAGTGATGAGACTCTGACTAACTTCACTGAATTTTCTCTTTTCTAAGCACTTTTTTCTTAGATTTTTTTAATACAAATTTCTTTTCCCATCCATCTGTTTATGACTACCTATGCTGGCTGCACCCCTGCTGCAGACAGTGAGTGATGCCACAGCCTAAACGCACAGTTATCTTTACACACAAATCCTTTGGGTGTATGGACCGTAAGATGGTTATATTTTTAGTTTTTAAAGACACCCTCACTTTGATTTCCATGCTGACCAAAACAATTTTCATTCCCACCAACAGGGTTTCCATGTTTCCTAGCTCTTTTGTAGTAGTCTTATATTTTTGGTTGTGAGCCTAGACTTTAATGGCTGAGCCATCTCTCCAGCCTATTATGAGTCCTCTTAGTGATGATCTTCCTGACAGGGATAAATAGGAATCTCAATGTAGTTTTTCATTTTCCTGGTGGCTAAGAGTGTTGGACATGATTTTGTGTGTTTATTCGATGTTTGTACTTCATCTTTTAAGAAATATCTTTTCAGCCGGCAGTGGTGGCGCATGCCTTTAATCCCAGCACTTGGGAGGCAGAGGCAGGCAGATTTCTGAGTTCAAGGCCAGCCTGGTCTACAAAGTGAGTTCCAGGACAGCCAGGGCTATACAGAGAAACCCTGTCTCGAAAAACCAAAAAAAAAGGAAAAAAAAAAAGGAAAAAGAAATGTCTTTTCATTTTATTAGATCACTTATTGATTAAATCATTATATGTGCTCATGTATGTGTGTCAGTTCTCTCCTACCTAAGCATGAGGGGTGGGGGGTGAACACACAAGCAAGCAGGTACATATATATACATATCAACACATACTATAACCTTGAGGGATGGTCTGGTACTGAAAAACTTGCCACTGAGATCTGGTTGCCCCAGATGAGTAGATCCTCATGTACACCAAGTGATGCTACATAAACTTTGCTCCCAATTTAAAGCTATTGGTTAAGTAAAAGTGGCTACAGCCAATAACTGGGGAGAATAGAGGTGGGCAGGTTGTTAGTTACCAGACTGGGGGTTGCAGATAGGAACCACAAGGAGAGAGAGTGGGGAAAAGAAGGAGAGAGGAGAAAGAGAGAGAAGGAGAAAGGAGAAGGAAAGAACAGGGGGTCTCTATTAGATGTGAGGATCCAGGAGCACATGGCCAAGTGAAAGGCCCTCTGAGGACAGACTGATGGAGAGAGATAACCTGAGCAAGACTCAAACAGCAAGCACTGAGGGAGCACAGCTGGAAAGAAGACAGTCTAGTGGATAGAAAAATAGATTAGGGGTAACTCTCCAGTAATTGTGCTAAGCTGATTAAATAAATCCATAGGACTCTGCCTCAATTACTAGGGGGCTGGTGGGTCATATTAATAACTAATAGAGTTAATTAAAATACATTTGTGCAGTAACAATTAAACAATTAAGAAAGGGGTTGGAAATGTAACTTAGCTTTTAAAATGCTTGCTTAGCACACATTAAGCCTTGAGTTCAATCCCTAGCACTGGATAAACCGGACACATTCTTGGGGGAGTAGTAGCAGGAGATCAAAGTTCAAGGTCATTTCTGGCTACACAGCCAATGCAAGGCCAGCAAAACGACATTAATATGTATAAATGAATAAAAGGTAAATTTTTCATTAGCACAATTAAAAGCACACCCCCAGGAAGAAACTCCATAAATACTAGATGAAATTAAGACCAACCACCAGCCAGATCTATGTTACTGGATGACTTAAACACCTTGGCTTTGTAGCAAGAAGTGGGTCTTGCCCCTTCTGTCAAACAAATGATTCTGCACAATGAATGTAAATGGCAGTTTTCTTCTTGAACAATAAATTTATTCACGAGTGTATCTTCAAAACCAGGTATTTTATAAGCTCATATTAGGAGAAGCATTCAAGCAACTGTGAAATGGTTGGAACAGTCCAAGCAAGGCTATCAGGACATGCTCTGAAATCCACTTTTCAGATTACAGCACTCTAATTTATTTCCTATTTAGCTGTCCAAAGTATATGCTGGTTCTCAGCTTTGACACACGACATTGATACGTGAATTATACATTCTATTCACATATAAATGTTAGGAAAAACTTTCCTGGTTTTATTGCGTTTGATGGCTCTGTTTCATTTCTATAGGAAATAACTTGATTGATGCTCTAAAATGTGTTTTGAGTTTGTCTTCTTTGACATGAAGGCTTTTCAGATCTATGTGTGCTACCATGCCTCAGACTGTGCAAAAATAAATGTACAATGAAGAATATTCTTTGTGGTGTGCATTTTGGAGTCTCACGCTTGACATTTGAATATACCACAACTTTTCTTCCAATTTACTTGTAAATTTGTTATATGTAGAAAGCGACTTTAGGTAAGTCCAATGATAAACTAGTTTAATAGGCCATCAATTTTCAGTAATAAACAGAAGTCAAATGTTTCACATAGTTAGGTCTGGTGTTCACATGATACTGATCCTCCATAGTTCTGAACCAATCAGCATCTTCCTTCACTTCTCTCTAGGCCTCAGTGAGGAAAAGGAATTTTCTCCCTCTAATAAAAGTTAGGTAATACTTAAAAAAGGAAAAAAAGGCTGGGTGGTGGTGGCGCAGGCCTTTAATCTCAACACTGGAGGCAGAAGCAGGCAGATTTCTGAGTTTGAGGCCAGCCTGGTCTACCCAGTGAGTTCTAGGACAGCCAGGGCTACTCAGAGAAACCCTTTCTCAAAAAACCAAAAAAGAGGAAAAAGGAAAAAAATCCTTTATCCAGAAAACAAAATACTTAATATAATAAATGTACATTTTTAAATTTTCCTTATATTTATTTTGTTGTATGTGTAGGTGTAGAGATCAGAGGCCAACCTGTGGGAGTCAGCTCTCTCCTTCCAGCATTTAGGTTCCCATTGCTTGAACTTAGATCATCAGGCTCAATGACGCACCTTTACCCAATGAGCCATTTCACCACCCTAATTTTTCTTTTTTTTTTTTTTTTTACCAGCTCTAGGAAGTAGTTGAACAGGACACAAAAGATAGATGTTGTGAAGATAAATAGAGGCTGAGTAGGAAGTGCATTTGTAAGTTGTCTGCCCCTTCTAATCCACTAAGAAAGAATAGAAAACATAAGGGGAGAGGGAGAGGTGAGGTAGGGAGGTAAAGGGAAAGAGAACAAGGAGGATTTTATGTCCGAGGCTCTAATCTCTTGTGATCAGTTTCGTTTCTGTCTGTTTTAAGTTCATTTATTGAATGTAGACCAATAAATCTAGACTGTACTCAAGAGAAAGGGAGTTTGTAGGCATCAATAAATGTAACAACATGTTTCATGATAATGTATCCTTGGGGGGGGGGCGGTGTCTGCAGGTGTCTCAGCAGGCTGGGAAGGGATCCTTGAAGAGGTGAGAATGAAAACCCATTCAACCTGACTTATTCTGACAGGCTGTCCAGGACTCACCTCACAAGCTACGTGAACACTGATCTCAGTCAGACAGGGATAGTTAATTGAGCATGTAACTCAGGGCTGATAAGGGCTGCAGTCCAGACTCAGGAACTGAACTGCAACCTTGACCCAATATCCTATAGAGCTTTCTAAGCCTGAGATTTACAAACATCTGTGCCAAGTTATTCTACCAATCAGGATTTAGGAATAGGGGATTTCCTTAGGAGCATGTCTTTGGTGTACACTTCTCCTGCTCTCATTGGTTGGGGTATTCAACTGTGGCAGAGGACTTGCCTTGTCTAACAGTCATGTCTTAACTTGCCAACGAGGATGTCAGTTATCCACGTACATGGCTCTTCCTGCCAAGAGGATGTCAGTTCCCAGGGAGCTCTTGGGAACTTAAACTTTACTCAACCCTACTCAAAATGGAAGTCTTATTTTAAATAGGTACAGGCGTCTCTCTTATGTTGGGGGCCATCTCAGGGGCAGCTTATACAGGCAAAAACCATAGAAGGTTGTACACAGGTGCAGGGAGTGCTGCCTGGTGCTTGGTTCAGGTCCAAGCTTTTTGTGGTTAACTGTACAAAGCAGTTCTAACTGACCTCTGTTGTGATTAGTTTTTAAGAACACAAGACACAGAACATCCTATTAACAGCAGTAACAGCACATGAGAAAGTTTGAAGTTATGACATTAGTAACAGAACACAATGGCGGGCCAGCCAGGTAACAGAAACCTAGGCCTTAGCATTTTATCTAAGCCTTAACAGCTGGATCAAACTTCTAGAGCAGTTCTCAACCTGACCCTTTGGGGTTCAAATATAAGATATACTACACGTCAGATATTTACATTGCAATTCACAACAGTAGCAAAGTTACATTTATGAAGTAGTAACAAAAGAATTTTTGTGGTTGGGGTGAGTCACCACAACATAAGGAATTGTATTAAAGAGTCACAGCATTGGGGAAGTTGAGAACCACTGTTCTAGAGAATCTGATGCCGGACAGTTTATTGTCAACCTATTGAAACACAATATAATTTGGAAAAAAAATTTTGGTGTAACATAATCCTTGATGCACAAGGAGGCGATAATTATATCAAAACTTAACAAATGCATATTAGGGCTGGAGAGATTGCTCTTCCAAAGGTCCTGAGTTCAAATCCCAGCAACCACATGGTGGCTCACAACCATCTGTAATGAGATCTGATGCTCTCTTCTGGTGTGTCTGAAGACAGCTACAGTATACTTACATATAATAAATAAATCTTTAAAACAAACAAATGCATGCCATTTCTTCTAAGGAGATGGGTTCTAGAGACAGGCTCCCTGCACTAGCTTAAGGGCCTATGGAAGGATTTTGCCTGGTCTTAGTCATATAGATAGCCTATAGGTGGTTACTTGGGCTATTGCCACCTCTGGTCCTGGTTGGGGGGGCTTGGGCGAGCCCCCAACTATACACATGATGGAAAGATCATTTAGATTATTAGGTATCTCTAGTCCTGGTTGGGGGAGCTTGATAGGGCCTCGCCAACAGATAGCGCAGATCACCCAGCTATTAATCACTTCCAGTTCCCAGGCTTCTGGAAAACATAGTACATGTCCTTTCCTTTGAAAGGACAATCCTGAGTTTTTATCATTCTCGGATTCCCTGAAGATCTGTGGGCACAAGGACCTTCGTGCTCCCAACATCCTTCCATGTTCAATCCCCTGCATATTACTGTTAGTTGGGAGTCCTATCTTGCCTCTCTCATTTCACCTCATTCACTCTCCTACGTGAGTGATCTCAATACCCCTAGGAGTTCTAGTGACACTTATATAATAGATGGATCTAAATTATTGTTACCCTAGCCTCTCACCATGAGCCCATATTTAAATTTTCAACTGCCTAACATACATCTCTACCCAGGAAGCCATCACAGCCTGTCCAAAACTAATTTCTTATTTTCCTCTAGCTGTGTCTCCATTGCCCTTCTTACCCTACATCTTCAACCCTGTTATCCAAACACAAACTGCTTCTCAGTTCCTACCTGTCCTTCTTGCCTCTTATATCCTTTGGTATGGATTTATTCTGATTATTTATATGTCCTAGATAACTCAATTGAGTCCCTTATCTCAGTCATTACTGTCTGAACCGGCTGTCATTCATCTCCTACTCTACAGCAGCAACATAAAAATTGATCTCTCTGTCTACTCTCTCACCAGTCTCATTTGTCTTCTGTCAGGTTTATCTTGGTTAAAATATGGATCTAAGCTTGTAGATCTCTATAAATGCCTTGAATGGCTCACTAATAACTTCATTTTAAAGTTCAAGCTCTTTAAGGTCATATATAAGACTCAAAACAAAAAAAAAAATCTATGCTTATGCGTTTTAGCTGCATCTCCAATCACTGTCTCAACACTTCGTTAGCAAGCCACTGCCATTACCTGAAATCGTCATGCACTTTGCATACATGAGGCACGTGTTACTTCCTCTGCCTGAAGATCCAACACTCTCTGCTTAGAAAACTCTTTGATTCCCATTTAAATAGCCCCTTTTTGGGAGAGCTAACTTCTCTAAGTGAAAAGTCATGGGCTGGTGAGATGGCTCAGTGGGTAAGAGCACTGACTGCTCTTCCAAAGGTCCCGAGTTCAAATCCCAGCAACCACATGGTGGCTCACAACCACCTGTAATGAGATCTGATGCCATCTTCTGGTGTGTCTGAAGACAGCTACAGTGTAATTATTTACAATAATAAATAAATCTTTAAAAAAAAAAGACAAGTCATTTTACTTCCTGGAGCCCCCAACATTGTTCATACACTGATGGTATTTCTGACACCTGTATGGTGTGAATGCTTTTAAGAATGTTTCAATTTAGATTTTCTATCTTAGTCTTCTCATAAGATGTAAAACATGAGTAGAGATATGGCTTAGTGATTATGAGCCCGTGTTGCTTTTTCAGAAGACCAGAGTATCATTCCAGTACCCATACACGGCAGTTCACATCCACCTGTAGGTCTAACCAAAAGTCCTCCTCCTCTTACTGCAGGCATGTACTCTCTCTCTCTCTCTCTCTCTCTCTCTCTCACACACACACACACACACTTAAAACAGAACATGAATACATTTGTCAGGTCACATTTTCTATTTTTTTTTAAATATTTATTTAGAGGGCATCAGATCCCATTACAGATAGTTGTGAGCCATCATGTGGTAGCTGGGATTTGAACTTAGGACCTTTCAAAGAGCAGTCAGTGCTCTTAACTGCTGAGCTATCTTTCTAGCCCCCAGTTTCTACATTCTAACAGGGAAAATACAAGTGCCAGGAGGACCATGGTCCCGTTTTCTTCTGATTTGAGGGTACAGTGGGACAACCAACACCATTATGGAGATTAACTATCATTCCAACCTAGAATTTATAATTAAATAATTTAGTAACAATGCCTTCCCCCATATTGACCGTTCCCGGTTTCCACAATCCCTCAAACACTGCTACAAATCTACATCCCATAATAATATCAGGAAAACTTAGGAAAGAAAATGAGCCAACAAAGTGTGCACCAGCATGGAGACTTCATCCTGAAACACTCCCTGAAACACTGCAATATTTTGTTGTGACAACTCCACACCCCATGTCTTAGTCAAGGTTTCTATTCCTGCACAAAACATCATGACCACGAAGCAAGTTGGGGAGGAAAGGGTTTATTTGGCTTACACTTCCACAATGCTGTTTATCACAAATGAAGTCAGGACTGGAATTCAAGCAGGTCAGGAAGCAGGAGCTGATGCAGAGGCTATGGAGGGATGTTCCTTACTGGCTTGCTTCCCCTGGCTTGCTCAGCCTGCTGTCTTATAGAACCCAAGACTTCCAGCCCAGAGATGGCACCACCCACAAGGAGCCCTACCCGCTTGATCACTAATTGAGAAAATGCCCCACAGCTGGGTCTCATGGAGGCACTTCCCCAACTGAAGCTCCTTTCTCTGTGATAACTGCAGCCTGTGTCAAGTTGACACACAAAACCAGCCAGTACACCCCATGATTATTGGGAAATTCTTCAGACAGGTCTGTGTGCTCATGTCATCTTGGCAACAAGGTTTTTATTAAATTCACCTCCAATATCAAATCTAAATATAAAATTAAATATATTACTAGAGAGCAAGTGAGGAAGGAATTCTCAGCCCCATTTCATCTTTGATGTTTTGTCTGCGAGCCTGGCTTTTAACAGCTGAGCCATCTCTCTGGCCTAGCATCGTTCATTTTGTTGTTGTTTGGTTTGGTTTGGTTTGGTTTGGTTTGGTTTGGTTTGGTTTGGTTTGGTTTGGATTTTTGTAGATGGTGGTGGTGTTGTTTTGAGACAGGGTACCTCTATATTAGTCCTGGCTCTCCCAGAGCTCGCTATGTAGACCAGGGTGGCCTTGAACTCACAGATCCTCCTGCCACTGTGTCCCAAAGACTGGGATGAGAATTGTTTGCCAACACATCTAGTCACACCACTCATGTTTATAAACACACTTATGGAGCTGTAAGAGACAAGGTGCAGTAGATACTATTATTCATCAGTAAAGACATCAAGGTCTTACTTACCACAGTCTAACTAGATGCTTTCGCCATTTGATCTTCCATATGAACTCTTCCTTGTTGAAACAACTGAGTCACACTTTTTGATCCCTGATTTATATAATTAATCATGGTTTTGTGAAAAAATAAGGACAAGATGTAATCACCAATCCTAGGCTATTCATAAACTCCAGAAAAAGATGAAAATTCTTATAGGGTTTAGATTTAGCTTCTAAGACAGTAACTGTATTAAAAAATGGTAATGCCTGCTAGAGGTAAGATTGTCAGTCACTACTGTAACTCTAGAATGGTCATCAATGTAATATAAAAATCTTAACAGAGAAAATACAAGTGCCAGGAGGACCACTGGTCCAATTTTTTATGGGAAAAATAAAAACCTGTAATAAAACCATTCCTACATAGTTAGAAAACATTTAAGTAGTAGAGTTACACCATCAAAGTTGTATCAGAGGACTTACTTTGAGAGTAATACTGGGTGAAGAAATTGGAACAAGATAACGAAAGTAAGAGCCCCCTCAAAATAGTCCAAGCGAAAAATGCAGCCCTGAAATACAATCATGAGATTGAAGGCAGATGTCTGAGTTATACTGCAGAGGAGAACAATGTGGCTCTTGAGAAACCACTTGTTCACCAGTGGTTCATCAGTACTCAGAACTGATTCGACTAAATTTGGAGGTTGAAGAAAAAACAGTTCACTAACACTTCTAGTTATGGCACCTAGATGGAATAGAGACTTTTTTTCTTACTTTGTACGATCATATATGTAAGACCTTGAAAAGGCTCTAAGGCATGAGACATGGTGGTATATGAAGGTGGAAATAGGAAAAGTTGGCCTCAAATGAGGAATATCAATTGAAATGACAGAAGGTAAAAATCATTCACTCCTGTGCTGGGGAAAGCACAGGCTCCTGGCACTGAATGCAAGAGGACATGGGAAAGCATCAGAAAGCGATTACTAGGGAACGGACATGATTGATGGGGACCATGAAAAATGGTTTAGGCTTCAGTGAAGCAAAAAAATATTTGGAAACTGTACATCTCGATTTCTTGACAAATGCCATAACAGCTATTATAATGGTAGCAAGAAGTATTTCAAATAGAAACAGATAAGTTATCCACTTAAGAAAATGTTATGTCAGTGTAGGTTGCAGTGAAGGGTTACAGTACAGAGACTCAAACTGACAGGTTAAAAGAGATTTTACACGCTCTACTGGCAAGGCTTTTGTCATAGTTTATTTTGGAGGGGAAAACGTCTTGAAGGAGACTGTCTGAACGTCAGAGGATTTGAAGCATTAAATATTTAAATAAAAACACTTCTAGTAGGTACCATCTCAACTCAGGAGATGAGTCAGCAATTTACATGGTCAGTTAAGTTAGTCCCCTTTTTTTCCAAAAGAATTAGAATAAAATAGCTTCTGCTCACCACAGTAGCAATATCTATACTCTAGTCCTAACCCTTACCAGAGTGTTACTTTGCTAGGGTTTCCATAACAGAGTACTACAGATTTGGTACTTAAACAAGATGGAGGCTATATGCACAGAGTAAGGTACTACGTAACCCAGGATGGCCTTGAACTCACTGTGACCAAAGATGACCCTAAACTTCTAGTTCTTCTGTCTCTACTTCCCAGGTGCTGAAACTACAGGCTTGTGCTACCATGCCTGGTCTGTATGATACTAGAAATTAAACTCAAAGCTTTGGCTTGCTAGATTCTTCCTGTCCCTGTGTTTGCTTTCTTCTAAGGCCTCTCCTTGAGTCAGATAGCTACCTTCCAGCTATGTCTTCATGTGGTCTTTCTTGCTTCTATGCACAACATATAACTTCTCTTATACTAGGGCTCATAACACAAATCTGCAATTCCAGCTATTTGGGAAGCTCCGTGGGAGGACGGCAAATTCAAAGCCAGTCCAGGCTAGAAGTTCAAGACCAATGTGAACAATTTAAGGAGATCTTGTCTCAAAAAAATTTTAAGCTCAAGTTTTCCTTTTTTATAAGGACTCCATTCAGATTGGATCAGGGTCTACACTGAAAGTCTCATTTTAACTTATCTATTTCTTTATAATGCCATTATCTCCAAAGTTAGTTACATCCTGAAGTAGTAGAGGTTGTGAGTTTTGGAAACACAATTCAGTCCATAACAGTTCAGTCCATAACAATTTTTGGTTATAAGCAACTAAAACCAACTCTAATTTCCATAGAAGAGAATGTATTGGGAATATTGGTCACATGGTTTAGCATTAACATGAGATAGGTTTAGTTAGAAGCTAAGAACAAGAGATAATAATAAACTATGATCCTTCAGCTATGACTGTGAGATTCTAGATTGTTTACAACTTTCCCATACTTATGATTACCATTAAAAAAAAAAAACCTTTAAAACTAGAGGCATTAAATGAATCACTAAAAAGGAGGAAGTTAAAATGACTACATCCTACTATTACAGAATGTCTTAACTTCTGAAGAATAGATAATACAGAAAGGTAAACTGTCACAGTGTCCCACAAAGACCCCTGTTGGGTTGAGTGACACTCCTTGGGGGAACGGAACACATAAAGGGTGAAGGGAAGTCAGGTCACTGGGGAAAGCCCTTGAAAGGAATATTGGGTCCCCTGCCCCTAAAAGTTTCTCTTTGCTTTGGTGGCCACCGGATGAACACGCCTCCTCCACTGTCCTCTCCCCCACGGTGGCATTAGGGTTGTGCCACCACCTGCCCAAAGTAGCAGTTTTCTCCTTATGAATTTGTTGAAAAACTAGTAACTCTCTTCTCTGGAGGATGGTTCCTCTGCTAATCAATGTAGGTAAAACAGTAACGATGCAAAAGAACAGCCATCCATTGTGTATTTTTTAAAAGTCAGTATTTGGTTGTATAAATATTAGTAGATTCATTTGCATATCAAAAAGCCATACTTTTGGATTAGTTTACAATATAAACAACCCCTGAGGCAAGATTATACAGGCTGAAATTCTTGTCTTGGACTTCAAATTTAGCCACCTTTCCTTCTGCGTTTCATCTCAAAAAGTGCTAATAGTTAGTGCCTCAGTGTAGATGTAATGCGTGAAATCGTGTGTGTAAAGTCGTTATGGAATTTACCAACCACTTAAACTAACCTTAAATTGGGCTTAGCCCATACTGTAGGGCTACTTTGACACAGTAAAATAGTGATTTTTCCGGAATCATTAAGGCATTCCCCTAAAATTAGTACAGGACTTAAAGAGAAATGAAGGACCCACTAGGACTCCACGTCTGGCGATCTCCAAATGAAACTTTATTTCTTTACACTGCTTCATATTGAAGGCGCTGCATGGCAACCCTGCCCCTCCAGAGGACAAGACAGTAGTAGCTCACTGAGCAGCCGCTCCGTGATTACCTAAGAAGGTTCTGTCGAGTACTAACTAGATCTAGAACTCTCTACTGCAAAGGAGTACAAGCGAGGTGATGCGACAACACTCGCTGTGCCAGTGAAGGACGAAGCCCAGCAAGTCGCAAGCGCCCCCAAAAGTAGGCGTCGCCTGCTCAGCCTTTTCCAGTTCCCACGTCTCACCCACGCCCCCTCCTGGCTCGGCGTAGCCGGGGCGCACGCGCAGCTCCACTTCCGGGCGCCTCTCCTCGCGCCCCACAATGCACTGCGGCGCCGTCCTGTCGCAAAGGCCACATCCGGGCAGCTAATGAGCGAGTCGCTTTCCGTGCGCTGCGGCGGCGGCTAGGTCTTCCTGCTCCCGCCGAGCCGCCGGACGCCCCGGCGGTAGCCATCTGCGTCGCAGTCGGACCGGCGCCCCCGCCTCCGCGATGCCCCCCAAGAAACAGGCTCAGGCCGGGGGCAGCAAGAAGGCGGAGCAGAAGAAGAAGGAGAAGATCATCGAGGTGCGTACCCTCCCCCTCCTCACCGGGCTGGGGCTTCGCCGGGCTGCGGAGCTCCGCTCCCGGGGCCACGTGTCGGCGCCCGGCGGGTGG
Organism: Montemys delectorum; assembly: GCA_019843815.1. Lineage (NCBI taxonomy): Eukaryota > Metazoa > Chordata > Mammalia > Rodentia > Muridae > Montemys > Montemys delectorum. Next base: position 37,299 of record JADRCD010222842.1, read on the forward strand.
GCCCCGGCTGAAGTGGCGCTCGCCGCCCCTCCTCGCTGTGGTGAGGCCGCTGCGCCCCGGCGCTCGCCCCATCTCCACCCACGCACCCGCCGCGCCCACTCGGCCGCCCAGTGACCCCCGGCCCGGCCTTTCGATGCTCACGAGTTTCAGCGGTTCCTCGGGCAGTCCCTGAAGAAACCAGCAGAGCGTCGTTCTGGAAGGCCCCTCCTGACAGACCTAACGTCTTGGTTTTTTTTTTTCTTTATCAGGCAGTGAGAGGTAGCACTGTTCATTTTCAAAAGCCAGCAGACTATTACTTGTTTTTTGGTTTGGCTTGTTGTTTGGTCCATCTGGAAACTTCCGTGTCAAGAACAGAGGTTTCCCGAAAAGCGTGGCCCAGCTGTCCTGTACAGAATGCTTCGTTCATACTTGTAGTCTGAATTCCGTGTAGGCTCTGTCACAGTACCTGTGTTAAATTGGAAGCTCCCAAGTTACCTACACACACACACACATGCACATAGAAGCATCTTTTTAATGCATTGAACTTGTAGGCATTCAGTGAGTGAGACAAGGTATTGATGTTCCTAAATGTTCCTCAGCAGGTTTTTAAGATAGGCAACGAAATTTCGCGTTCGGTAAAGATGTTTCTTCCATACTAATCCTTCTCATATTTAAAAATAAATGTAGGTACCTCATAGATTTGGATGTAGTTGGAAGAATCTATGACTATTTTACAGCATTACATAAGTAAGAAGTAGGTTCATTCTTATTAAAATGCCAGAATGAATGTTTTGGTGTTTTGAAATGAGATGTTTGCTTATGATCATTTTTTTCAACATTTGATTGTTAAAGCCTTGAAAGATGGAATGAGAATCCCCAGGGTTACCTTAAACACTCTAATGAGAACTTTATCAGATTGTATGTAGTTAAAGTTGGCTGATTTAATTTAAGTAAAATTAATGTGAACACATCTAATAATTTACTGGCTGTTGTAGTTCTGAAGTAGAACTGCCATAGTCAAACATTTGGAAGCAAAACAATTGCCAAGTAGTGCTGGTACATGCCTTTAATCTCAGCAGACAACTCTCTTAGTTCCAGGACAGACTGGTGTAGAGAATGGCCAGGGCATACGGAGAAGCTCTTGTCCCAGGGCAAATAAAAGAAAGCAAAATAATTGTCACCTTTACATCTGAAGAAAGAAAAAAATCAGGATTTGGGAGACTTAAATCTCTGGGAATAATAATCTGGTGGCATTTCGGTGTTGTGCTAACAAAGGACATTCAGAAATACCATTTCACTTACAAACTACTGAGATTGAATAAACATAAAATAGACCACAAAACAGTAAAACTTACAATCAAAGATAAATGTTACAAAACATGATTGAAAACATTTCAGAAGACTTGGACTTATAACCACTTTTAATTAGTAAGACTAAAGATTTTTTGTTTCATTAATTTTTGTTGCTGGGCAGTGGTGGTGAAGGTCACTTAGGAGGCAGAGGCAGGCAGATCTCCGAATTTAAGGGCAGCCTGGTCTACAGAGTAAGTTTCAGGACTCAGGGGCTGCACAGAGAAACCCCCGTCTCAAAAAACAACAACAAAATTAATATTGTTTACAATAGCTATTAACCCTAAAAATCATGCATATATTTTGTCTTCCTTCACCTTCTGACAAGATTTTGTTGGTCTTCTGGGTGTTGTACCAAGGCATTACACTCTAGGGTTGTATTCTACCACTGGTCTGTACAGTCTTAGTCAAGAAGGGTTTGTTGTTTAGTGGTTGGTATATTTTTATTTTTGAAGTAAAGAGAACTCAACTTTAGCTTTCATTAGTGAAGACATCTCCAAAGATACATTCATTAATGTTGGGCATGGTGGTATACACCTTTAATCCTACTGGGGAGGCAGAGGCAGGTAGTCTGTTGAGTTCTAGGCAAGACTGGTCTGTAAAACAAGTTCCTGGACAGCCAGGACTGGACAACACAAAGAAACCATGTTTCAAAAAAGATAAGTGCATTTAAAGAAAAAAAGTACTGATTAAAATTATCCTAGTACATTCAGTAATAGAATTGGGCCTAGTTTGGTTTAGTTTATAATTTCTGTAAAACCCTAGCATGTCTTGACAACTTTTGGAGCTATGCAGTGAGTTTATGTCGTGGCTTCCTAGGTTGAGTTTCATATAAAACAGTAACGAAAGAAAATGGTTGTGTGCATTTCCTCTTCTTTTAAGCTGTCTGGGATATCCTGGATTCACTATGAATATGTGTTTTCTTCTTGAAATGAATGTATCACATAGTGTTAAGTTCAAGTTTTATTCTCCATTCACATATTGTTCCCAAACAGTATAAAGCGTTTGTTTACTTACAGCCAGAATAATACTTTAAGATCAGCTTTGAGCAACAGAAATTCTGATTGTAGAGTAGGCAGAGCCTGTAATCCCAGCTGAGGCATAAGGATTTCAAGTTTTGAGACCAGCATAGACTACATAGTGAATTCCAGGTCAACCTTAGGTGCGGTACAAAACCCTGTCTTAAAGAAAGAACAAAATAAAAATAAGTATAATTCTTGACTTGAGTTGGGGGTGTGTTTGTAATTAGGGCAAGCAGATAAAAAGAATATATATATATATATATATATATATATATATATATATATATATATATATATATTCTGGGGACATGTAACTCTGAAGAATAGTAGTCTAGACTGATGCAGACAGGACCCAGGACTGGAAAGAGAACAGAGAAGCTGTTAGTTGCTGGTGGATTTCTTCTGAGGTACACAGTTGATTGCTTGAAGCTAAATCCTTGCAAAGTATCTGTTTCATAAATAGCCAACAAAATATATTAGGTTGTGTATTCAGAGACAGTACCACTGAGTTTATGGTGTCAGCTTCTGCCTACCCTGTGGTCCCAAGTAATAAAATCCACTTACTTTAGAACACTATCAGTGTTGGTTTTTTCCTGCTTTGTTTTTAACACCTTTAAGGAGCGGGAGCTGGCCTGTAAGGGGAGTAGGATTACTTAAGGGTCAGGAGAGAAGAGGTCAGAGCTGTTAAGGCTAGAGTGGGTCTGTGGGGACTCAGGAAACAGTCCTTTCCTTACAGCTCTTCTGAACTCCTTTTCATTCAGCTTCTGAATTCATCTGCTGAAATATTCCCTTTTGTCCCTGTAATTTTTGAAACCTTTTACATTCAATTATTTTGTAATTTCTTTCATATTCACTTAAACCTCCCCTACCTTCCTAATACTTTCCCACTCCTAAACCTGTGCCAACTTTTAGGTAAAGGTTTTTCCCAAGCCCAGGGAAAGGCTTTATTGATAATTTAGGTTGTAAACCATCCTACTTCTAAGATGTACTAATGTTATTTCAGAATGTTGTGTTTAGAAGACTTTATAACTGGGGGTGCAGCACACTCAATTAGAATGCTTGCCTAGTACACAGGAAGCACCATGTTACTCTATAGGACCACAGGAACTGGCTATGGTAATGTTCCTGTAATTCTAGCACTTCGGAGATAAAAGCAAGGAAATCAGTAGTTCAAAGTCATCTTCAGCTACATATTCAGTTTAAGGCCAGCTTAGGATTTGTGTGTTTGTGTGGTGGGAGGTTCTTTTGGTAAACTTCTCATCTGAACAGCTCTGAAAAAAAATAGACTTTGGTGGTGGGAAGAGCTTAGATCAAATAATGCTCAAAAAGGTAATTTTTAGTTGACAGGTATTCAGCTAGACAGTTTCTCAATATTGTGACAACAAAGGAAAAGCCATGTATAAATAAGTATTAGTACCTCTTACGCAGCTGAGATAACAGGCACAAAGGTTAAACAAATTGTCCAGAGTTGTTACTGAACTGGCAAGCAGGAAGTCAGGATTTAAACCCAGCAAGTTGGGCCCCAAGTCTTTGCTCTCAGTCACTTTGTATAGTGCCTCACTTTTGTAAATCTTATAATTCAGAAAGTTGAGGTTGGACTTTTCCTATGGCACAGTCACCGAGCTCAGTTTCTTGAGGTTATAGTCTTAAATAGAACATTGAAACGTGTCAGTTTCTCTGCTTACAATTGAGAGAAACTAGTGGATTACATGCTAAAGCAGTGAGATTAAACCTCAAAGCCTGCTGCATTTTTTGTTTGTTGTTTGCCCATTTCAGAGCTGTAATTTTATACCTCTCCTAGAAACTACTATTGGAAATACTTTTCTCTCAAGTTGCCAGGTCCCTGTGTGCAGCCTCCACCCCGTTTTTTCCTTGTTTAAATCTTTCTGTGTCAGTATCTGCCTAGTCTTTTTTAGTTACGGTTATTGCTTCTCTGTATTTGCATAGGGCAAAACATTTATAGATGCTGATGCACTTTGGTCATCTTGTTTTACCTTTAGTCTCCTTTTTCACTCCTGTAGCTCATTACTGTACAAAAAGTGTAGAGCATTTCATACTTGGTTTTAGTCCTCCCATCTGACACAGTGAACTTTGACTGTTTTACCTGGAAATTGGCTAGACTATTAAACTTTTGTACAAATAGGGAATGTCATTCTTAAAAAGCTTGATACAGACAATTTCAGTTTGTAAATACGTTTTCTTTTTTTCATATTCGTAAGCTTTAGAATATGCATGTATAATTTGTAATACCATGCTGGGATACTAAAACATGAGGCAGGCCTGCCAGTGGTGGTGCATGCCTTTAATCCCAGCATTTGGGAGGCAGAGGCAATCAACTCTTTTGAGTTCAAGACCAGCCTGGTCTACAGACTGAGTTTCAGGACAGCCAGAGCTACATAGAGTAACCCTGCCTTAAAAAAAAAAAAAAAAAAACAATAAAAAACCTAAGACAGACATTTAGATAAGTAAAGCAGAAGTTAAGTAAATGATAATAAGTGAAGCAATAATTACTAGTGAGAAGTAACCTTTTAGAATCAAAACATCTTTGAGCTTCTTACTGTTAAAAACATTGAAAGACAGTATTGAGTTTACAATGCTATAAAAATTATGTTGTGTTGCACAGTTTCAGATAGTTCTTTTGATAGTTTTTATTATTTCAGACTAAATGCTTTTCAGAGGATCTCAAGTTTTCTTCAAAATACTTTTTTGCCCTCCAGGCAGTGATGGCACACGCCTTTAATCCCAGCACTTGGGAGAGGCAGGCAGATTTCTGAGTTCAAGGCCAATCTGGGCTACACAGAGAAACCCTGTCTCGAAAAAAACAACAAAAACAAAAAAACCCTTTTGTGTCCTATGAAACCATTCACAAGCAAGAGAATGAGAAGGAATAGTACAAATTTTGTTTTGAGATTTGGAGTTATCTGTAATGTTGAGCTACATAGTAAGGTTGGCAGCTCATGACTGATTTGGTAACTGATTTAGAACAGCAGGCTGGACTAGGTGTTCTCTGTTGTGAAGTTAACTTGCTTTGTAGAATTCAGGAAAACAATACTAGGAGCTACTACACAGTGAAGAAAGTAAGAGGCTGAAAACTTGATGAAAGATATTAAAATGGCTAATAGTTAATACCCATTCCCACTCTGTAAGACAACTCTACCACAACAAACTGGTGTGTATGCCCATTAGAGGGATGGAGAGGTGTTCTCTTCTCAAACACTAGGCTCAGGAGCTATGAAGAAAATGGTTAAAATGTGAGACTGAAACCAGGTATCTTGTGGCACATGCTGATAGTAATCCAAACACTCAGGGAACTGAGGCAAGAGAATTATGTCAAGGCTATCCTAGGCTACATAGTAAGACCTGCCCTCCACCTCGTCTACCCCCAACCCCCAAAAACAGACCAAAATGGGCCTGGGAGTGTCCAGCAAAGGATCTGTGCAATAATCTAAAAGATAACTGTCCACTACCTAGTCTCTTCCCCTGCCCTACAGTCCAGCTTATTAATCCCCTAGCCAGATCCTTGCAAAGAAATGAAACTAAATAAATGAAATAGATTTCAGATGGCAGTGTTACCCATCCATGCTGGGGCACATCTCACTGTATTGGTTTCTTTGGGTTTCTATAACAAAATACCCAAAAACTATTACAAGGCAACTTATTTTCTCACCATTCTGGAAAATAGACATTTGTAATCTAAGTGTCAACACAGTCATGTTCCTATTCTGAAGGCCACAAAGGAAGAAAGTCCTTGGCTTCTTCCTTGTTTCTGATATCATCTAGCAAATTTTGGTATTCCTTAACTCGTGTTTGTGTTAATCTTCTGCTGTCTTTACATTGCCTTTTCTCACAACCTTATTTGACAATTATATCCACAAAAGCTTGTTTCCAAATAAAGTCACACTTAAAAGTTTGGTAGATACAAGTTTTCAAGGGATACCATTCAACTCATTACAGCCCCTAAAACTGTGTGCACACATCCTTACCCATCTGAAATCCCTTCTAAGGTCTTTTGTTCAACATACTTACCAAATATGAGGTAGAGAGCCAAGGATCACCATAAGTGCTGACCACAAAATGAGACTATAATTTAGCTTTCAATGAACGACCCCAAATTTAACTAAAATACTGCTCTCCAGTTAAGTTTATTATCTAAGAAACTAGTCCATAAATTTCTATGGCCATTCTTGTACAGTATTCTGCAAAGTACATCCAGCAGTACCTCATGTTTCAGCATACACGTAAAAAGTGCATCCTGTAGTAAATTGAGTTTTGAAAGTACATATATCCCCTATGCTAAATGTTGCAAGATGTCTTGTAATTGAAAACTAAGAATCTAGGATTTGGTGTTCAACTTAATAGTAGAGGGATTACATCATTTACACATTGCTCTCAGTTCTACTACAAGCACTACAAAAGAAAAAGTTGAGAATACTCTTCACATAGCATTTTCCTCAACTTGTTTGAATGTAGAACTACTTGTACCAATGTAACTCACTCCGCAGTTCCCAAAGAACTGATAATCTGAAATGCTGTGGATGAAAAAAGCAGAGTAAGGTTTCATGATGACAGGTTGAGGTTGATAATAAATTGTGAATAGTCCTAGTTGATTTTTTGGTTTTTGAGACAGGGTTTCTCTGTAAAGCCCTGGCTGTCCTGGAACTCACTCTGTAGACCAGGCTGTCCTCGAACTCAGAAATCTGCCTGCCTCTGCCTTCCAGGTGCTGGGATTAAAGGCATGCACCACCACTGCCCGGCCCTAGTTGATATTTTGAGTAACAAAATTGTTCATATTCCTTGGGCCAGCTGGTTTTTTTATCATCTTGATTCAGGCCAGAGTTATTTTGGAAGACCACGATTGAGAAAGTGCTCTTACAAGATTGGCCTTATTTTCTTGATTGATGATTGATGTGGGAGAGCACAAGACATTGGGCAGTGCCGCCTCTAGGCTGGTGATCCAAAGTGCTTTAAGAAAGGTTGAGAGCAAGGTGTGAGAAGCAAGACAGCACTTCTCCATGGCTTTTGCATCAATTCCTGCCCCCCAGGATGATAGACTATATCTGTAATAAGATGAAATAAATCCTTTTCTCCCAAGTTGTTTTTGGTTGTAGTGTATTGCAACAATAGAAACCCTAATGTTTTATATATTTTTATGGCTTAAAGAATCTATTTTCAGGGCTGGAAGTATAGCTCAACAATTAAGAGCATTTGCTGTTCTTCCAGAGGACCTGGGTTCAGGTCCCAGCAATCATTTTCATAGTGTATTTCAGGGAGGTTAGGGATAAGAGGGAAGAGAAACTGGTCAGTATATAGAAAAAGTTTTAAAAAGAATATATTTTCTGGGGCTAGAGAGATGGTGTATTAGGATTCTCTAGAGCCACAGAACTTATAGTCTCTATATAGTCAGGGAATTTGATATGATGGCTTATAGTCTGTAGTCCAACTCCCCAACAATGGACAGCTATGAATGGGAAGTCCAAGGATCTAGTCCCAGAATGCTAGTTGTTTCGGCTGGTCTTCTGTAGAATTAGATTCCAGCAGATGTGCTGGCAGGTAAATGCAAACTGAACAAGAGCGAATCTTCCTTCTTCCAGTGTCCTTATGTAGGTCTCCAACAGAAGGTGTGACCCAGTTTAAAGGTGTGTTATCACCATGCCTGGATCTAGCACTTGTTTTGTCCTGTCTGATCTTTAACTCAGAGATATCCTTGCTTTTAGTCTCCTGGGATTAAAGGTGTGCACTACCTTACCTGGGCCTAAGCTTTTTTATAGCCACTATGCCTCAAGATCTCCATGCTCACAGCCATCTATAACTCCAGTTCCAGGACATCCAACACCCTTTTCTGGCCTCTATAGGCAGGGCACACATGCGGCACACAGACTTAATGCAGGCAAAGCACACATGCACATAAAATAAAAATCTTACTTTTTTTGGTTTTTTGAGACAGGGTTTCTCTGAGTAGCCCTGGCTGTCCTGGAGCTCACTCTGTAGACCAGGCTGGCCTCCAATTCAAAAATCTGCCTGCCTCTGCCTCCGAAGTGCTGGGATTAAAGGCGTGTGCCACCACACCCCGCTAAAGTATTACTTTTTTTAAAAAAAGACTTTTCTATCAATAAAAAGTAATTTTTAAAAAGTATTTGTATAAGCCTTCTGGGCAACATCCTAGATTAAACAGCATGATGAAACTTTAAAAAATAATAATTTTTTATACATCATTGGAAAGATACTAATAATAATTTACTAAGATTTGTCTATGTTGTTTCTCATTTAGGACAAAACTTTTGGGCTAAAGAATAAGAAAGGAGCAAAGCAACAGAAATTTATTAAGGCTGTCACTCATCAAGTGAAATTTGGTCAACAGAATCCACGTCAGGTAATAAATTGTTGTATGTTCTGATAGAAATATAATAGGCCATTTATCTATCACAGATTAAGTACATTTTGAAGCAATATTATCCTGCTCTAACATTTACATTTTACATTTTAACCTTTTATCTTAAACAGCAGTACCTCTCAGACAGTTCTCTGAGCTATTTTGATATAACTCACTTTTTAAATAATTGCATACTGTATTATAGTACACATGTAATCCCTTTGTTTCTAGCTTTTTAACACTAGAATACTTCCACAAGAAGTATCCTTGTACTTTTATTTCCCTTGTTTAAATTATCTACAGACTTTTCTTTCTAGATCAAATGAACTTACAGTTTGTTTATTTAATTTTGTACATAGAAGTGCACATGCTAATGTACCACAATGTCTGTAGGTCAGAGGACGACTTTCTCAAAAGTTGGTTCTCTCTTTCCACTTGTGGAATCCAGTAACTGAACTGAGTTCTTCAGGGTTGACAGGAAATACCTGTATTCACTGAGCCATCTCTCTGACCCTGAACACTTGAACATGTTTTGTGGACTAATAGTTCACATTTTCATTTCCTGTGTGTACTAGATGTTAAGGCTTCTTAGTGTTTCCCTGGATAACAAGTTTTTTTAAGTGGTGTTCCGTTTTTTTCCTCACTTATCATGTGCTTGTGTTATCTGAGTCTACACGGCTGTGACTTGTCTGCTGGACTATCCAGCTACCCAAAATTACTGGTTGCCTTTTTTCCTACCGAAAAAAAAAAAGACTTTGTTAACATTGCAGATGATTTGTTTCATTTCTATTTTGCTGTAAAATATTTTTCAGAAGTTTTTTTCCTCTGTAATTTGCAGTTTTTAATATTGTCAGAAGAGTGGTAGTAGATATGTCTCACTTTGCACTGGATGGTTATGTGTAATTTTCTTAGTTTCTTAGGTTGTTTTTTTTTGTTGTTGTTGTTGTTTTTCTTTTATTATGAAAAGAAGAAGTATATTTATTAAAAACTCTTTCAACATGAATACTCCAGCTTTCATGTACTGGGAAATATGTTTGAATTGTTTTCTTTATTTCGTCTTTCATTTTCTGTGGTCTCTTTTTCTGGGACTCCTTTGATTTTAAGGAGATTTTCTTCATTTTTCATTATAAATATTGAGTTTTATTTCTATTACATGTTTAATTTCCAAATACATTTTCATTTAAAAATTTAATATTGTATTTTGTGTGTAGAATTAGTATCTGTTCTTATCTTAGAGGCCATTAATGATATACTTAATTTTTATTTTTTCCTTTTCCTATTCAGCCTGATTTGAATGTGTGTGATTTTTGTTTGTTTACTTTCTGGGTGGTACTTGTTTTGTTTTTTTCTCCTTTACATTGAAGTTTCATATTTAAAAGTTTTTGGATGTCTCTTATTTATCATTGAGATACTAAAAGCTTAGTAGAATTTAAGCTCAATTTAAGGTCAGTGATTTCACTAACTTATAGTTTAATAACCACCTCCATAATTCAAACTTTTTATTTGTGAATGTCACCATAGGGTAGTGCACTAGTTACGTTTCTGTTGCTCTTATAAAGCACCATAACCAAGCCAACTTACAGGAAGAAGGGTTTCTTTGGGGGCTTACAGAGGGATATGAGGACACCATCATCATCATGGCAGGGAGTGTGGCATCCACAGGTGGGCGTGGCACTGGAGCAGCAGCTGAGAGTCAGTCTTTTGAAGCCTCAAAACCTGTTTCCAGTGATCTTCGATTAACAAGGCCGCACTTTCTAATTCTTCCCAAACAAGGGACAAGGCATTCAAATACAGGCCAGATCATTTAGAAAAACCCTTCAGTTTTCTTTTAGGTTCTAGGTCAGATCCAGAGAAGGATCTTTTTTTTTTTTTTTTTTAACTTTTATTGCATTATGATGAGAAAAGTTACATGATTTCAGTTTATCTGAATTTGTTAACATTTAAAAACATATTTTTAAGTAAATAGAATTAAATCACATTCTTGTTTCCCTTTTGCACCCCCACTCCTCCCAGAGACCCCCCCCTTCAATACCTACAATATCTTGTCATATTTCTTAACATTTATAAAATATTATAACAACAAAAATAAGTATTATAAAATTGTTTGATATAAAATAATAATCGATTTAACAGTCTTATATAGATGCTCGTCTATAGCAATAGTGAAAATACATTTTCTCAATATAAATTTTAAATAACTCCAAACATATTAACTGTATACTTCAAAATAATACATCACTACTGGTATTTTCTTAAATGAACATAAATATATAAAACCTTTTTGTTTGTTTTGTATTTAGTAGAGTTTAAAATCTTGGCTCTTACTGTGGTACAAGCCCAAAATAAAAACAATTTTTAGACATTGGATTTCATTGTAATAAGGCTGTATTTAATGACCCTCACATCACCAAAGGATTTTACCTCCATCGTAGCTAAGCTGAGAGTTGACAGTTCTGCTAGACCAAGGAATGAATTGTAGGCACGATTTTTGGATACAGACTTCCTGCTATGGTCAAAGCTATTTGACTTGAGTGAGTGGCTTTATTCTCAGGCCACAGAGACCAGGTTACATTCATTTAAGAAATGGTGTATGTATTAAGATGGTCTATTCATAAAGTCATTCACCAAGTATTTCAATGAACAATGGTTGTGCTTGGAGAGCGGCACAGACATTAGGTGAGGGTAAGAATCTGGTTCATTGGCTGTGATAATTTGGAAAAGCATTCACCTCAGAGAAAGAATAACTTATAAAGTCCTCTTCTTCAAACTTGATACAAGAGTTACAAATGTCAGGCAAAGCATTCAGTCTCACTCTTTGTTGTTCTCTTACAAGCCACCTCCCTAGTTAATTGTCCTATGTTTCTTTTGGGTATATAAATACTTTTGAAATATATAAGCTGTTCTGAAAACCATAGTATAGTGTAAAAACATGAAATAAACAATACTACTAATAGAGAGGCTGAGATAGGAGAAGCAAGATTTCAAGACCCTTATGTTGTACACAGCCAGACCCTGTCACAAACAAGCTGAAAGTGTATATAGATTGTACAATGTTAGACCTATTTCTCCAATTACCAAATTAGAGAGACTATTGGATGACAATCAACAAATTTCTAATTCCTCATATTATTGGATTTCAATTGATTAGGATATGTTGGTAATAATAATTTTCATATTAATATATTAAGAAAAAGTAATTGTCACTTCCTGTTGTTTTTGTTGTAAGAGGTGGAATTAGGTTTGTGTGGGTTTGTTGAAAGATTACCTTCTTGCTTCTTCTGGGGTGTAGTTTTGCTCCTTATGTTGATGTTTTCCATCTATTATCCTTTGTAGCGCTGGATTTGTGGAAAGATATCATGTAAATTTTGTTTTGTAATGGAATATCTTGTTTTCTCCGTCTATGGTAATTGAGAGTTTTGCTGGATATAGTAGCCTGAGCTGGCATTTGTGTTCTTGTAGGGTCTGTATGACATCTGCCCAGGATCTTCTAGCTTTCATAGTCTCTGGTGAGAAGTCTGGTGTAATTCTGATAGGCCTGCCTTTATATGTTACTTGACCTTTTTCCCTTACTGTTGTTTAAATGCTTCCCTCTGTGTAGTTGATGTCAGAGCTTGGGATGACCTAATTTTAACATTTGTTCATTCTTCTCCCAGGTGTGTTTTGTTTTTACCCTTTCTTTCTGAGAACTTTTTTCTTCCTGCTGTTAATATTGAGCCTGTTTCTTGAGTTGTTTTATCTCAGACTAGACCTCTGTCTAGTTGCGGTGGATTCAGTATCTTGTCTGTTGCAGCTGCCTTTGAATAGCTCTTCCCAGATGCTCTGTAAGCATTTCATGCTGGTATGTCCAAAACTGAGCTCATCTCCACCTCCTGCCCTGAAACCTGTTCCTCCTGTATTCCCAGTCTTTTTCAGTAGCACTTACTGTGTGTATGCTAATCCCAGGCTTCTCTTTCTCCTCTTGGTTATGGCCAGAGTCCTTTAGTTCTGCTCCTAAAATGCTTTTTTCTTCTTCTTCTAATACCTGTTTCAAACACTAGTGCTTTCCTACCTATAATTGCAGGAGCTCCATGCCTTTCTTCTTGGATTGCTAGTGTATCCTCCTCAAAATTACCACTCTGTGTTTTCAAACTGAAACCTGATCTGATTACTTATATACTATAACCCCTAAGTTAAGAGTTTTATCACCTACTGGTAAAGTCTAAACTTGTCATTGATGTTCTCATATCTTGGTGTTCTCTGGACCTTTGTCTTTACAGTGGCAGCGGGTTCTTTCCACATTCCTTTTTTGTTCATCAGAAGAACTCTTCTATAAAGTTACCAGCTATATCTAATTTTCTACATTCTTTGTTTTCAGAGTACTATGTATATTGTATTATAATTGTATGTCTGTCTTCCCATATTCTGAACTTCCTTAAATAAGCATCATGTATTCTCTGTTCTCATATAGGGACTGAGTTACAAATGTATTAATTATATTAGGTATGTAATTGTATTAGGTTTGTAAAACATGTTACCTAGAACTATGAGTAGATTCTGTCTTCTATTATCTACTACACTGACAAAATTAGTGTTTTTCAACAAGAGCACTGTAGTTTGTGGTGGTTACTAACCATTATTGTGTCACTGTACTTGTCAGAATATTTTCATTGATGTCAAAATCCACTCATTATATTTCTGGAGCATAGGTTTCTTTCTTTGGAAAAAATAATTTCAATTGAACTGTTTGCTAAATGCCAGGGTCAAGTGTTTAATAAAATGCTTGTTGACAATGAACTTTTTAAATCATGAGTTTTCAATGTGCTGTAATTAATGTATAATACCTAATTATAAGATAAATTATTTGATACAAGGCTTATCAGTCTTAATAGTTAACCACAATACCTAATATGTAAGCAAGCCACTTAATGTAGAAACTGTACACATATAAATATGCAGATGTTTTTATGTTAGTAATTACTGTATAGTTGAAAACAGTTTGAAATCAGATTTATATTTTTAATTTGGAAATGTAGGTAGCACAAAGTGAAGCTGAAAAGAAATTGAAGAAAGATGACAAGAAGAAAGAGCTACAAGAACTAAATGAGTTATTCAAACCAGTAGTTGCTGCACAAAAAATAAGCAAAGGTAAAATTTAAATACAAAAGTACTATTTTTATTACGTATAATTTGTGTTTCAGATTTGATCTGCAAAGAGCTGGAGCTTTTGTTCTTAGGACCTGGTCTTAGTTTCCAGCACCCATAGCCAGTGGCTCACAGTCATTCATAACTCCAGAGGATCTAATACTCTGCCTACCTCAGTCACCAAGTGCACATATGGTACACATGCATGCATGCAGGCAAGCATTCACACGTATAAAACAAATAAACCTTTTAATTTTTAAGGCTTTTATTTGATATGGGTGTAGTGTGGTGATGTGTGCTTTTTAGTACCAGCACTCAGGAGGTAGAGGCAAGCAAGGTCATTGTGAGATCAAAGCAGCCAAAGCTAAACAGCAAGACCTCATCTTAGAAAAATAAAAACAATTTGTTTTTAAAATTTTACTCATGTATTTTGATGGGGGGCATGTGTTTGGGATCCAAGACAAAGCTGTGGTTTCATAAATTATAAATCATATACATATTTGTGGCAGTATTCTTCAATTTATTCTTCCATTATGTTTTTCTTTGCCTCCTGTCTCACTGACTCCACATCCAAGAGACTATAGAATAACCTATGTTTGGTTTTCCACCTCAGCCATTTAGCTTAATAAGAATAAAAGAAAAACAAATAGATATAAAGTGCTATGTAAAAAACTTTAAAGAAGTCTCTAACCAAATACCTTTAAATTATATTTTCTAGTACATTAATAAATAGAAAATAATAAGCTAAGGCAAAAGTAATTATAGCCCAGATACAAGCTGTGCCTTATCATTCAGCAGCCTATAAGAAAGATGGGGCGGGGTAACAACCGATGCCCTGCAACAGAAAGGGGGTCTTGAATGTGGGTTACCTGCCTGTAGTATAAACATTACTTCCTATTTGATACAGGTGCGGACCCCAAATCTGTGGTGTGTGCATTCTTCAAACAGGGGCAGTGTACTAAAGGAGATAAATGTAAGTTCTCTCATGACCTCACTTTGGAGAGAAAATGTGAAAAACGAAGTGTTTACATTGATGCAAGAGATGAAGAACTTGAAAAAGGTATTTCTTAACTTTTTCCTAAGTTTAAAAAATAAGTCTTTTTTTTTTTTTTTTTTTTTTTTTTTTTTTTTTTGGTTTCTTACTAAGACATGTAGTAACAGTTTTGATGTCTGCTTTTCTTCCTTTCTTCCCTCCCGTGCTACCTACCACCTTATTTATCTATGCTGCCTTGGGAGCTTGGGTTGATAATTTGGTAATACTGTGTATGCCTATCCTTGCTGCTTCTGAGATAATTGTTATATTATGAATATTACAGTAGAGTATTCCTGTCTGTTCAGAGGCCTGTGTTGTTGGAGGAGGAGATAAAACTTGCTTGTTGTGTCTTTCTCTAGATACTATGGATAATTGGGATGAGAAAAAGCTGGAAGAAGTAGTAAACAAGAAGCACGGTGAGGCGGAAAAGAAAAAACCAAAAACTCAAATAGTATGTCCTTTTCTTGAATTGAGTGCTGTGACATTTATTATTAGGGAGAATTATGTGGCAAGGTGTGGATGTTTTGTACTGGATTGCTGAGGATTAGAAAATCGCATTTCACCAATATAAGCTACAATACACCCTGCTTTACTTTTGGAGTTTTAATTGGATTTTGTAACAGAAGTGGTCTAAAAACTGAGTGACTAAAGTCTCCTAATGCAGTTTTTTGGAGTGATTCTACTTCCTCAACTATGGGTGAGCAGAGCTGGACATGGTAGCATGCATATACTTGTAATCCCAATAGGCCAACTGCAAGTGTGATGCAGGCCCAGGCTACAAGTATAAGCTCTGTCTCAGAAAAGCAGGATAAATACAATATACTTAGATAAGAATCTTCTTGGGTATGATGGAAGTAGGCCTATTAAGCCAACATACTTAATAAGCTGTTTTATTTTAATGCTGTGGAAGTTTTTTTAATTACTAACTCAAAATAATTTTACATATGAATTAAAAAATGAGGACTTGGCTAGGTAGTATCTCTAATGTTCTGGGAAATCTGCCTTTAAAAACTCAGGTTATTCCTCAGCTTCTGTACTCAACATCCATATATCTATATCCTGAGTTTACATCTGGTGAGGTCCTGCTCTACTATAAGACTTAAGTAAATTTTGGTTCATAAACATTCCTTGGATTTGGTTTTGGTTTTGTTTTTCCAGGGGGTGGAGGGTTGAGACTGGTGGGTTTTTTCTTTTGTTTGTTTAACTTATAAAGGTTATTGCTTGACTAACAGAATTGCACTTTGAACACATTTGTGTTTAAAGGATCACTACTTTGTATTGTGTTCCTTTTGGACCTTACATCCTTATGACTCATGTACAGAGTTGCCCCTTTAGTCAGGTAATCCCATTAGAGTTTATGCCATAATTGATTGCATAGGAGTTTTTTCTTTGGTTTGGCTTAGTTTTTCTTTACTTTTGCTTGCCATATTAGAGGTTAGACCTTGGAACAGATTTATTTTTAAAAGTTAGATGTTTGGATTATATTTACAAAGACTCACTGAAACTAACTGTAAATTATTGTATCCAGAGTAAAGGCTTGGGGATTTTGCTGTTGTACTTTGTGGTATGGCTTTAATTAATTATGTGTAGTATGTGTGGTATGTGTACTTCAGCACATGTGTCTATAGAGGCCAAGGCAGACCTCGTAGAGCCAGAGCTGTAGGCAGTTGTAAGCCTCCTGACATTAACCACTGAGCCATCTCTCAGGCCTCTGGTGTTTTGTTTTGTTTTATTTTGTTTGGCATAGGGTCTCACACTGCAGCCCAGGCTGGCTTTGAACTCTTCAACAGTGCTTTTTGCCTCAGCTTCCTGAGAGCTGGAATTACAAGGATATGAGCCACCAGGCCTGGCTTTCTTTGTATTGGAAGCATTTTCAAACATTTTTTTGTATAGGTTTAACTTGTACATAAGTGGTTAGCCTCAGCATGTGAGTATTGTTACTTGTTCCATGTGCTTAAGTGAGATAGATTTACACTGCACTACCACTTCTAAATAATATTGTCTCTATAGGTGTGCAGACATTTTCTTGAAGCTATTGAAAATAACAAGTATGGCTGGTTTTGGGTGTGTCCTGGAGGTGGGGACAATTGCATGTATCGCCATGCACTTCCTCCTGGATTTGTGCTAAAGAAAGACAAAAAGAAAGAAGAAAAAGAAGATGAAATCTCATTAGAAGATCTAATTGAAAGAGAGGTAACAAGCATCTTTTCTTTTAAAGGCAATTTTTAATAACTTTGTAAATTCTAATATTTACCACTTGGGGGCAATAGCATGTTATGAAAGGGAAAATAATACGCCCTTTTCCTAAAGTTACTGTACTTAAATTACTCTTGAGTATCTTAAGTGTAAATTTTACCATATGTATTAGAGAAACACGCTTTAACTATATGAGTGTATAGGGTTTATTTTATTTTTAAGTACTGGTTCCTATTGTTTTCATGCTGTGGGGTTATGTAAAATCCTTGTTTGTGCCTTAAGTTGATGAGACTTTGAGGTTCTTTCCTTGGTGTTCTTTTTTCTTTGCAATGTACTATGTGTGTGTGAGAGGAAACCTCTTTTGGTTTTGGTTTTATGTTTGCTCTATCCAGTTAGAGGAGAAGTAGTCTGACAAAAGAGCCTATGCAGCTACTCTTCTCTAGTTCAGCAGAGCAGCGATTGGTTCTGAGTTAGACACTGGGGATAAGGCAAAGCTGGGATTATTTGAGAGTACTAGATTTAGCATCATTTGCTCCAGTATACATGTAAGTGGCTAATATTAAATTGTATACACTCTACAATGGCCCTGTTGTTCGTATGTCAAAGGATAAAATAATAAGAGTGGACATTAGAATCAAATATGATCTAAAAGAACACAGATGAAACATGGATTTAATGTGATGATTTTTAAGTCTATTACTTTTACCAACAGTTTCTCATGACAAACTTTTCTGCTCAAATTAAGAGATTTACCTGAAAGTGTTAGGTTTTATGTGTGTGTCTGAGTACTTGTTTATCTCATTGCCATGCAAAGAGAATGTGCCATAATTTAGTCTATTTACTGTTTTAGGGTGATCAAAAGGACAAAATTGCCTACATTAAAAGAAACTATAAGTGACTTTAAGTCTCTTACCTTTGCAGCGTTCTGCCCTAGGTCCAAATGTTACCAAAATCACTCTAGAATCTTTTCTGGCATGGAAGAAAAGGAAAAGACAAGAAAAGATTGATAAACTTGAACAGGATATGGAGAGGCGGAAAGCTGACTTCAAAGCTGGGAAAGCACTGGTGGTATGTTCCAAATTCACACCAATGAGCCTTCATTATTTTATCTTATGGTTTTTAAAATTCAAGATTCAGTCTTTCTTTAGTCTATGCAATATGTCTGAAATGAATGCTAGCATTTTCCCTGAGATATTTGTGTGCCTTAATAGATCAGTGGTCGTGAAGTATTTGAATTTCGTCCTGAGCTGGTCAATGATGATGACGAGGAAGCAGACGATACCCGTTACATTCAGGGAACAGGTGGTGATGAGGTAAGAGGAAGTTTTGACTCACATGTTTATCTTAATGGGGTGGTTAAATCAACACACCAGCTCTGGGCCAGAGTCTAGAATTGAAGTCTTACTTCCATCAATAAAGTAATTCCTAACCCAGGCTGCTTCTCAGAGTGAATTGAGTTCAGTGATCTTTATTTATAGGGTTGCTTTCTTTATAGCATTTAGGATGGTGCATGACACATAAGTTTAGTTGTATGTGCCATAGATGTTTAGGGGAAAAAAAAAAAACCTATTTTTTAATCCCTTTAAAATAATCTTTTTGTTTATTTAAAATTTTGTTCTGCAAAACAGTCAATGAATATTTTTCCTTCTGAAAATTTAAGGGGGAGAAAAATGAGTGATCATTTGTTTTTACATGGTATTAATAATAATTTTGTTTCCTGAAGAAAATGTGTTAAGGTTAAAAGTGAATTGAGGAAACTTATGTAACAGCTTTACTTTCTCTATATATTTAAAGGTTGATGATTCTATGGGTGTAAATGACATAGATATAAGCCTGTACATCCCAAGAGATGTGGAAGAGACGGGTATCACTGTGGCCAGTCTTGAAAGATTCAGCACATATGCATCAGATAAAGATGGTAAGCATGCTGCATTTTTCAGAGTTCTAAAGAACTAGGAAACTATTTAGAGGGAGCTAAACCAGCTTGGGAGAACTCACATTTGCAGGTTCCAGATTGGAAATAAACATTTGGCTAAATATGGAAACTAGTGGAAGCTATAGAAAGGTCATCTTAGTGGGTACTGAAACCATTGACAAAACTTCTTAGAAAGAGACCAGAAACAAGTTTAGAGTGTTACTCTAGAATTCTATATGACTATTTACAGACAAAAACAATGTGAAAGTCATCTGCACTAGTGTCAGAGTGAATGAGCGCAGTCCGTCAGTGCATAAAAATAATGCAGAACACGCTGCACATACCAGGATTATAGGACAGACAAAAAGGAGGTGCTCACAAAACACTGCGAGCACTTCAGTGGAAAAGTAAGAGACATGAGTGTCAAAAAATAATGATATAATTACAAGTAATCTATTAGTTGCAGTTAGGCAAAGGGTTATTGGAATAAGTGCCTGTTTTACGACAGCACCATAGTGATAGGAAGAATGAGGGATGAGTATAGGACAAATGTCTGAAGCAGTGTGCTCATAGGGAAGGGGCTTTTAGGATGTGGGAAATAGGAATGTGTATGTCACAGAAA
>JADRCD010222843.1:1159-21038 GCA_019843815.1 Montemys delectorum
TTCTTTCTTTCTTTCTTTCTTTCTTTCTTTCTTTCTTTCTTTCTTTCTTTCTTTCATGAAGGAACAATCACCAGCCCATACTTAGTCATCGTGAAAAACATGAGATCCTTTGCTCACCCCCTCAATTTTTTTTTCCCTAAATGCAAAGACAAACAGCCCAAATTTCTCCTTGAGAAAAACTTCCATTTTGTGTCTTGTCTATTTTGTTTAGAGTCACATTTTCCAATAGGTTATTATACTTTGCCATGAGCCATTGGGATTAAAAGCAATTTTCTTGCTCTGGACTCATGGCTGGGTTTCCATATGGAGTGAACAACTTCTGTAATTCCCCTCAATGTGCCTCACTGACTCCCACTCCAGGATTTACCAGGGGAGACACAATGCAGGGCTTGCTTTAAGGTTTTCAAGGTTTTCTATAAATAATTGATTGGAAATAGAAAATACTCTTTAAGATGTGACTCTGCCTATTCTTAATTAAGATGGCTGAGTTCCTTTCAAATGGTCACTGAAGCAAAGCCAAAGTACATTGGCTAAGGAGGTGTGTTTCAGAACACTGTGACTTTCTTCTCATGGTTGTTTATCAAAGAATTGGTGTTCTCTAGAAGGACATTATTATGACTGTTCACGGCTGTAAACAAAATGTGTTGTATTAAAAAATGAGTTGTGTTTTAGCTATAGGCAACTTCTTTGTCAAAATGAAGAATTGTAAGACCCAGAGGATCAGGAATTTTGCTGTGAGATTGTGCCTCCTAGAAATGACAGGGACGCTGAATCTATAATACCACAACAATATGGCTGCTTAACAGAACCTGACCATGGACAGGATTAGACATGATAGCATGGATGCAGGAAATCTTAGGGGACCTTGCTTCTAGACAAAGAACTACAGCAACTAAGGAATAATGAGAGGGAGATCTCATCTTTTCCAGGAATGATCCCCCTAATTGATTACTCAATATCAAGTGGTTAGTCATGATACCACACAAGCAACACTAGACAGACTCAAAAGGTTGTGTGTATATACTTATGTATTTATGCCCAGATGTAAAAATAACAGTAAAAGAAAGAGCCCATGAATGTGAGAGGGAGTGAGAGGTAGGCATGGGAAGGGATGGAAGGAAGGGACAAGGGAGGGGATCGAGGGAGAAAGGAGGTGATATTATTATATTTCAAGTAAAATTAAACCAATTTTTAAAAATGTTCTTTTGCCTTTGAAGGTATGATCTCTGAAAAAGAGCATGTGCTTATTTATGCCCTGTCTCTTTAGCCCTGGACTCCGATATGATGCTGGGGTGTTCTCACCAGAGAACATCCTTTTCTTCTCCAGTGTGATGTTTTATCACACTTCCAACTTCTTCTTCTTCTTCTTCTTCTTCTTCTTCTTTTTTTTTTTTTTTTTAATGAAAACAAGCAGAGGTTTTCCATCATCGATGAGGAGAGAACCATCAGGAACAAACTGGGTTCCATTGTGTGGGGGTCCCTCCCCGAGCCCCGCTGATCTGGGAGGAACCTACCTTCATTGCTAGGGTTCCCGAGAACCTTCTTGACCTCTGCGTTGGTGGGATTGGTACCCAGAGCCCGGAGGACGTCGCCCACCTGACTTAAGGTGATCTTGCATTCGCCTGTTCTGTCGAACAGGAGAAACGCCTCCTTGAATTCTGCAAGGAACACAAGGCGTTCAGGTGTTGGTGGGCACTGGCTTTTTAGTTCCTCAGACCTTCTAATTAACCCCAGGTCCTCCAAGGATTCAGTTCAAACTCTTCTCTGTTTCACAATTTTCAACAGCTACTCAAGCGATCTCCATCTATCACACAGTCCCTGGAAAGCCCTTTTGGTGTTTCTGTGGGGATTGTTCTAGAGCAGCATTTCTAGTTCTAAGCCAGACTATTATTAATGTGGAATTAGTTTTTAATTATAAAAATTGGAGCTCCTGGCTATCATGGTTCATATTTCTTTCTTCTGTGTGAGCAGTAGGAGTCACTTGAAATATTCTGATGCCTTGAGAAAGATTAGGAGTCTCCAAATAGTCCTTCTATTAATTGGCAGTGTTAATGAAATGTCAAGAAAGCAAATTTCCAGCTGGGGCTATTGTATGTGAGTTTAATCTAAATTTATAACATTTGGAGAAACATCTTCTTTTGGGGCTCAAGCTTTACAGGCTATCTTTTCAACTAGTTTCCTCCAGAAATAACTATTATTATTATTATTATTATTATTATTGTTATTATTATTATTGAAGTTGGAAGTGCGAAGTAAGCCTGTAAGTTTTACAATGCCATTTAACCACCTCAATGTCTGATTCTAGGAGGCTCTTACTGTGATTGATTCAGAGGGAAAATGATTCTTAGATCAAATTGCTATACGTTCATATAACTCTGATTTAGCCCCAGAATAATTCATATGACCTAAACATGTTTATAATTTAAAAACATATTTTAAAATTAACATCTAATGGAGATGATTATAGATTTCCATGCAGTTGTAAGAAAATAATGCAGGAATTGCATTTTCTCCTCTGTCTAGTTTTCTCCAGTGTAACTCTGCAGAGACCCAGCATATTACTGAACTTGGGATATTTACACAGAGAGGCTGAGCTGTTCTATTCATGTCCACATCTGTGTGTGTTTATTAAGGGTGTACCTGGAAGTGCTGACCTTTCTTACTATGATCTCTCTGCCGGTTTCCTTATGTCCTTTAACTCCGTTTCGATTGAACTGCTTCACCTTTTACAATTATCACTATAATAATTCAGAAATATGTAGCAGTCTGGAAAGAGGGCTACAAATGCATTTGGGAACCAATAAAGGCATTTTAATGGAAATATCTAAACTTAACTAAATGAAAAATTCTGGAAAACCTGGGAGTCAAGGTGGTGATTTACTGGAGTTAACGCTAACAACACTGAAGCAATTGGTGAAAAAACTCTCAGAACCGGAAACATTCTTTTTAGGCTGGGGGTGGTCTTCAACAAAATATGCTGTCAGAAAAGATTCCTCTGTTCGATATCCTGGATATCTTTCTATCCTTATGCCTTTTAATCTAATATTGGACTGGGTGCGCATACACAATTAGTTTTAGGTCATGTTATTGTTCTTTATTAGATCCTATGCTATCTCACCATAGTCTGCCCAAATCTGGAAAAACAAAATGCCTGTGCCTTGTGGTTTCATGAGTCACATGCTATTTGTCATCTTTCCAAAGGTCACGTGGAACTGGACTCCTCTTGCTACTGGCTTCAGATGCCAGGCATGGTGCTCTGAGGACTTGCAATCACCTGGCTCAGATGCTGGTGTAGAAATGGGATTTTTATGGCTGTAATGGAATCTCTTTGACATTCTCTTTTGATAATTTAAAGGCAGAGATTGGAGAAGTAATTCTTTTAATCCTAGACTTTTAGCCCAAGGCTTAGCTACTCTCCTCAAGGTTCCGGCACACAGACTGGTAAACTCCTTCCCTGGCTGACTGTATGAACCACATTTGATTATGTTCTTACACCACACTCCTTTGTTTATGTACTGCTTGTGGTCTTTGCTGAACCTCAAGAACAGAGTGGAGTTGTCAACAGTACAAGCAAAACTTAACGGTTTTTCCTATTTACCTTTAAGAATGCATTATGTGATCTTTTGCCCAGAACCACGGTGTTTCTGAAATACCTGGGTGATGATATTATTCCCCACCTGCCCTCTAACAATGGTTTTGAACACTTAAATATAAGTGGTGAGCTTTAAGATTCAAACTTTAACATTTATAATTTTAAAATTAATTAATGTGTAAGTAGGCACATGTAGCTGGTGGCCATGCTAATAGATAGCACAAGACCGAAACCTTCAAATTGTTGTAATTATCTTTGCCGTTCCCTCCCTTTCCTTCAATCTAAATAGAATGGTATGAACAATGTTCTCCATTCATTAAGCAAGGAAACAAATTCAAGTGGTCTTGACTTATTCTGAAAGCATAGAATTTCCACTTAGTTTGATTAGTTTACATTTGTTTTTCTGACACAAAGCAAAAAAACCAGGCCAATGTACCAATGTTTATTCAATTTTGTGGCTTAAACCTGTTTTCAATATTGGGTGATGGGTCTCACACTCCACACTTTAAGTACATTTATGTCACCAAGGGTTTTTCAATTGTTATTGTTTGGTTCAGCAATAGTTTGGCAGCCATGGTGGCATTATAAATCAGGAATGGGAGAGGACTGGGAGACAGAACTGATTATGTAGCTACATCACTAGTTAAAGGTATTTTTAAACAAATTGGAATCATCATTTTCTGAAGATAAATCCTTCACAGTATATCTTTAAGTGATCTTGAACCGTAAGTCATCCAATCATCTAAATCATTGGTTCTCAACCTGTAGGTTGGATGGCCTTTTCCAAGGGGTCACATATCAGTTATCCTGCATATCAGGTATTTACATTGTGATTCACAACAGTAGCAAAATTACAGTTATGAAATAGCAACAAAAATAATTTTATGGTTGGGGTTAGCACAACATGAAGACTCAAATGAAAGGGACGCAGCCTTAGGAAGGCTGAGAACCACTGATCTAAACTGTCTCCATGAAGCCATCAACCATGCTGTAGGTCTCAGTTAAGTTTGTACTACAGCACATAATCTTTTGTTCTAAACTGGAACCCAGACAACATCATACTTAATATGATCCTGAAAGAGACTGATCAATGCGGAAAACTTTAGGTAGAGAGCTGTTACTAGTAACCCATAATTAGTTGTATCATGTATGTTATAATACAGTATACATTATTATGACCAGTCGCCTGGCTTGTATACCATCACATAATAAAAACGTTTCTATCTTTCCTTTCTATAAACAGATTTTCGTAGTTCATCCACATAGTATGATGACTTCACCCTAAAAGATTTCTCCCTAAACTCCCCAATCCAAAAATTGAGCTTGCTTGGGATATTTGACCCTGTTGAATCTAAATACATAAAGGAGAAAAAGAAATTGAAAAATTGAGACTCACTGCTAGTATTTATTCATGAAAGAACTCTGTAGTCAGTTTGAATTCATATGAATAATGATGCTATAACTAAACCTTTGGTCATTGAAGAAGAAAGTCCTTTCACCTCTCCAGCCATCGGTCCTGTATCTCTTAGAGAAATGCTGGACCAGGACACTTCTCCATCTATGGATTCCCTCTTATCCTACAATCCCCTGTTTCTACAGAAACTGGGCAG
This sequence comes from Montemys delectorum, assembly GCA_019843815.1. Lineage (NCBI taxonomy): Eukaryota > Metazoa > Chordata > Mammalia > Rodentia > Muridae > Montemys > Montemys delectorum. Next base: position 6,362 of record JADRCD010222843.1, read on the forward strand.
GTTTGATAATTAGGGCAGCTTTTATAATCAGCTTCATTTTTCAAATTGCTTACTTCAGACTTATCGAATCCCTCTCTAGGGTTTTAATTAGTAAGTTATTTTTCTGAAACCTAGGTCCTTTTGTAACTAGATCATATATGATCATTCCTATTGTACTGAGTTCATCTTATTTAGAAATCAGTGGCTATAAGGACTTGCTAAATCTCTCTCTCTCTCTCTCTCTCTCTCTCTCTCTCTCTCTTTTTCTTAGATCTTTGGTTACTGAGTATAACCAAGGGCTTCAGTTATACAGGTTTATATTTAGAGCGATTGAAAGCAATTTATATTTAGAGTAGCAACACCAGTGTGGATAATCAGGCAGCACTTAGCTCATCCCAAGGGAGTTGGTTTTCCCACTCGTCACCTCTGAGTCTGCACGTACGAACAGCTACCCCTTTAAAACTTACCCTCCTGTTGTTCCTTAGAGAACTCGATCTGTTAGAAAGAAATTAATCATAAAGAATATTTTAACCACAAATGAGTGTCCTGATTTATGAGCACGTCCAGCTCATTCCCTGAGTTCTCTTCAAAGTGAGCTCCAGAAGTCAGCCCATTTTTTCTGAGTTCAGGCATGGCGTGGACACGGACAGTCTGAACCACAAAGGAACATGCTGTGGAGTTAGGGACATTTCAAAGACAGGCAGAGAGCTCTTCCTAGGGTAGAGCTGCTCAAGTCACTTACCGGCAATCTGGTCAGCACTGAAGGACTGTGGTGGCAAGAGAGAGAGAGAAAGAGAGGACTTTCAAATGCATTGACAGAAAGAGTGCTCTCTGCTCTGAGGCCTTTAGGAAACCATGTAGGTGCCGTGGCACAGGAAGAATGTGTGAGGGCAGTTTTGAACCTAGGAGCATAAACTCTATTGCAAAAGATAACTTGGAAAGCCTTTCTCTATATCTTAACAATGTAAAGTATTAAAAATGCTAAATTGAACACTTCCTAGAATTCCATAGTCGTCTATATTTAGCCTATGTCCAATAAGATATACATTTAAAACTGCAAATAAATTTGCATATAAAGACCACCTTTTAAAAGTCTTTCCATCTAATTAACATATTTTTATACTAGTATATGACACTGAAGGATCAGATGCAGTTTGCTTAACTTTAGCTATCGGTTATCACTGATTTCTATTTTAAAGCTGAATACTATTATATGATAGTTGCACTTTTTTCCCCTTCTAAATTTAGATGAATCTTACGTGATATAGCAAAAGCTGGTGAAGCACAAACGACTGCTCTGGGGAAGAAGACGAATTCTTCCATCTGGTGCAATAGTTCCAAGTAATTTCTTCTATCTTCAACCTAGCTCATGGAAACCAATAGTAGGTTCCAAAAAAACCTTGCGTTAAATAGGTTCTGTCCTCCATCCTATCCCTTGTCTGCCTGGCATCTCAGTACGCTTCTGTTGCCCAACTGTCTCCTCCTATAAATGACATATCGTTGTCTTGTAGGACCCACCATGACGGAGTTCTAGGCTGCAAAACAGCAGTGGGGCTGGAGGATAAACTGAAGGCAGCTCCGATCCCTGAGTGGAGTCTCACCTCCTCGGTGTCTTCCTTTTATTTCTGGGCAAGCTGACCTCACATCTAGCATCAGATTTCACAGGGCAGTTGCCACTCCTCCTGGAGGAGTTCTTTAGCTTTCTTAGGGCAAAGGGAAAGAGAGACATGTACCCTCGGGCTATTTTTAGGGAGCCAGCATCTAGACGTGAACAGCCCTAGTGAGACCGAAGCCTGCCAGTACTTTTATGGTCTTTATCTCCGAGAGGTCCCCTGCAACTGTCCTTCTTAAGACATTTCTTTGCTTGTGGATACCTTGGGATTCATCTAGGGCTCGGGCTTCTGATGCGTAATTATGGACCTTGCAAGTGTCTAGTCAGCAAGTCTGGGTATTAATGGAACTTCGTGGATGCGACTGGGCTGAGATTTGAAATAGTAACTGGTATAGAAAGGACACTCTCCAAAGCTCAGCCCCTTATGGTAAAGTTCTGACGTCTTGAAAAGGCTTTGAGTGCTCCGGGTATTAGGATACACCCACATGGCGACCTGATCCGGTTCCCAAATCGCCGTTAAAGATTAGGGTTTTGCAAGCAGTATTAGCACATATAATCTAAGTTTAAAAGAGAGAGAGGCGGGGAGAGGGGGAGAGGGGGAGAGAGAAAGAGAGAGAGGGAGAGAGGGAGAGAATGGTTTGGAGTCCCTCTTTCTGTCTCTTCCCTTCATCTCCTGGCTTTAGGTCTGAGGATGTCCTCCTCTCCTAGTTTCTTTACAGAGATCGACTATTCATTTATTTTTTATTTCTGAAATTCTTAGCAAGCAAGAAAACTGACACATCAACTTTTTATCTTGTTGTTGTTGTTGTTGTTGTTGTTGTTGTTGCTAAGTCCTTATTAAAACCAAGCTTCTCTGTCCAATACTTTGCCGCTCAGACTGCAGACCGAGAATAAAGTAACCTAAAGTATATAAGGCTCATGGAGTGCAAAATAGTGCTTCAACATTTTAAAGGTGTTTAAGGGACTTGCCGGCGATGGGCTTTTATAGCAGCTTAGCTGAAAATAGGAAAAGCTGGCATGGCTTTGGGGGAAAGATCAGGTTTAGAGTGTTCACTGGAGTTCAGACAGAGGGACTATCATTCTCTACACATTTCCCATAGCTCAAAGGAATAAAGAAGACATGAGTTGAATTGTGAATTCTGCATGTGTCCTTAAGGAAGTTATTCATAAAAAGCAGGAAGTGTGTCCTGCTTGGTATTTTCAACTTACCCTCTTACTGTTCTAGAGAAATGAACAGCTAAATATGCACCACTTCTTCAAAATGCATAATTATGGGCACATATGAAAATGTCACAGTGCGAGTTGCTATTCTGTATGATTGTTAGGTGCTAATCACAATATTAAAAATATATATCACTTTTGATCCAAAGTTTACAATTGTGAAAAATATCTCCTGGGATCTTGAGTCTCTAAATAACAAATGGTAATATAATTTTTAGGGTAGTAATACCTAAGTAAACGTGTCTTCATGTTTTTACGTGTGAAAACATATTTTTAAAGGTTATTGGGGAATGATAGTTAACAGAAAGATCAAAAATGCTTTGAGTCATTAAAGTGAAATTTTGTAATTGGTGTTTGTGCTGTTAGATTTGATGAAATCATATCTATGTATTTGTATCCATAAATCTGAATTGCCTAATCATTATTGAGAGCTAGTATCTATCCTTAGTGAAGCTAGTATCTATAAATTATTGCACTGTAAACTATTACATTAGGTTGCCCCATTGTACATAATGATTATCGTCATATTACATCTTTTTCAGATGGAAAAATGCGGTGGCCTTGCATACATAGGAAACATGATCAATTTGTATTAAAACTTGTGGGAAAACTGGAAAGTCAACACCAAACTTCAATTTATTTGTGAATAAGCTATTTTTAACCACTTAGATATCACATTAAGGTTTGTTGTTACTATTAAAATAGGAGCCGTAATGTGCTAAGAAACTGTTAAGTTATTTCATCCTACATTTTCTCTACATGTTTATAATCTCGACAATAAAAGTTTAGATTTTTCTTAACCTACTGAAAATCAAAATATAAACTTAAACAATTGGTAAATTGACACAAGGAAGAATAATCTATAGCTAAGTCCCAAAAGGAAAATAAATGTTAAATGTTAGATCTATGTTATATGCTCAAAAAATAAAGGAAAGAAACAATTCATCTCCTGTCCACTGTTAGAATGGCAAACCCCTGTCTTGCTTCTCCTCCTTATTAAATAGGAATATTGTCAACTCTTTGAGCAAATATGTGATCTGATTACACAGCTATTTGGTTAGGGCCTCCGTTAGAGATCATCATTTGGTGTGTTTCCAACCTTTTCTGTCTGGCATGCAACCACTGTTCTCTCTTCTTGTCACATTAGACATTCTTCTCTGCCTTGGTCAGAAACTCTCTTATCCAAAGAATTCTTTCTTTCCTGTTTTGGACCTGACTCTTTTTTTCCCCACCCCAAGCCAGTCAGCCTAACTCCTTTTCCTGCTGGGAAGCCCAGGCCAATGCTGAAAGCTCATAGCTTGTTTCTGATGTGGATCTGGATGTGTTCTAACAGCGCATCTCTCCCTAGAGCACTGACTTTGCATTTTACTTGTTCTTGTGTCTATCACAGCTTTATGGGTACCTCTCCCCTTCAGATGCCTAGTGAGCTTTTCACTCAATTAAAGCTACTAGTCTGTTATGCTCTATGCTTCCTGTGCATTTAGGGTGGTATGGCTGTAGACCCAAATTCCTCTTTCAAACAAAAGTTCTCCTCTAGAGTATAATATTCCTGGAGGACAGAAACTTTATCTGTTCTTTTATAAAGCTTACATTCCAGAAAAAAAAATTGCATGTTCTTTATCAGTACTGCATCTTCAGCACCCAGAACTGCCCAGCACATAGTAGGCATGCTCACTTAAAATTCTTTAATATTTATTCCTCTAGCATTTCACTTTAGATTTTATACAAATGCTTATAGTCCAGAGTTCTAATCTGTCAATCTTCAATTTCTTTTTGAGGACACCTTTCTTATCTTAGCCTATGTCTTTGCCTTCCCTGGTTGGGAAAAGGCCACATTTCACATTGGCTGTAGTTCATCCATTCACATTTGGAGTTGAGTTTAGGTAAATAGCAGTCTGAAAAACCCCTGCTACTAAGAAGAATTCTTACTGCAGTGATAGACTCCTCTGCTTTGAGAATTTGTCTTTCTGCTAGTGACTGTGAAGTTTGGTTCCCTGGCTGAAGATAAATTTTCTGGCACCTAGATGAAATTGCTTTATAGGACAAAGTATTACAATGCGCTTTAAAGAAAACAGAAAGCTAATCTATGTTAAATTTTAGTATCATAGAAGAAGTGGCGTCATTAAAGATTGTGTGGGAAATGGATGGTGTTAAATACTAAGGGAAATGTCCTAGGGAGGAACCTGCACCACAGTGATCAAAGCTCTCCTCATTTCAGGGGGATGCTCATGTGCCAGTGACTGGAGCTAAGAAAAGAAGCTGCTGTAACCAGAGCCAGTTTCCAGCCAAGAGGACACTGTTGGAGATTCTCTGCCTTCCTGCCTGGTAGAGAGATCAGAGTTAGACACATATCAACCTTTATGGAAATAATTAAACTAATTTCTCTTACAGAGTTTTTAGCATCTACCATAAAAGGCCATTAGACATAATATTTGAACCTGTTAGAATGGTGTGCTTCACAATACTTCTCTTAAGGTCAAAGGAAAGAAATATCTCTCCTTACATCTTTGAGCTCCCCAAAGGAGTATTTAGGACTCTTATTAAAATATAGAAATGAGGGAAATTAGAGCAATGAGGACATGTTATAAGAGCTATTTGATGGTTGAATACATTGGTCTGAAATGAGACTGGCCTGATACGGCTATGCTCAGAAGGCTTGGACTGGTCATCTGAATTCTGTCAGCTAAGCACAAAACTATGTGATTAAAAATAGCTCAGTTCAGATCTGTAGGAAGCAGTAGAGACCTGAGTGAATTTTGATACAAGTTTCAAAATGAGATCCAAGTCAGCTGCTGTCCAGTTTTCTCTCCCACATCTTCCTAATTAATAATCGAGAAATAAAATTACAATTTCTTGGGCTGTACATTTTTTGACATTTATTTATTTACATGTAATTTCTTAAAAATTAAAATGTATGTTTTTCTTCACTTTTAATTTTCATGATGTAAATATTTAAAACATTGTAGCTAAGAAATTATGATTTGTTTGGAATAGAAGTTCTTCTTGAGACAGCCATGATAAATGAATATCAATTATTTTTTTAGAGACTGATGGGATATGTAGAGATCTAGAATGGAAATCTCACTCTGGCTGTCAGGACAAATCATGTGTTTTTTAATTTAAATAACTTCTCTAGATTATTTTTCCTGAATATATAATAATATTTTTATGATTTTTTGGTTGCTTATGGATTTAATATGTTTTGAATGTTTCATCCTTTAGGTAGTAGGACCTACCACAATTTACTCTATGGGAAAGGAGAGGCTATCTGAAAACTCAATTGATATGTTATACTCATTGCAATAAAGAAAGTTTTATCAAAATGTAATTTCACAGCAGCATGTTCAAGTTGACTGGATTTTTATGAGCTGGAGATAATACGCTGTTGGACAAAAGGTAGCTAAGAAACAGCTCACTCACAAGGACAGGAGGAAAAATGTTCTAAGAGAAACCTTTCCCCAGCTTCAAGGCACTAGTATTGGTTTCTGACTAGAACAATTGGACTTAGCACTCACATGATTTAAAATTTAACTAGTGTATTCTGAAGCCACTGATACTTTTATATGGCAGGTTTTGCTGTCGCGATTCTGGTTTGGCGTGAAAACTGCAGTGGTAACATTGATGACGAAGTAAAGTAGGTGATAACCTATCTTCATACAAAAAGTGGTTTGGTCGGAGGAGAAGAAAACGCAGTCTCAGCTAACTAAATATAATCCTTCCCACAATTCCCATGAGTCAGATGGTGCTTAACGCTGGGTAATTACGGAATGACTTCTAAAGACAACTTGCCAGGGGTTTCATTTGCAGAACTGAAATGTCAAGGGCTAAATCTGGCTCTGTCACTTTGTGGTCTCCTCATCTTGCACAGATTTAATTATCTTTAAAAGCAGCTTTCACATTTTAGTTGGTAAAGGCATGCCTTTCTTTGCAAGTTGTGTGATACTTTGCAAAGATTCTGTTCAGTTGCATACACTTCAAAATGTCGCTATGGGGAGAGGTACAACATTTTGCCCTCAACGTTTCTCCATTCCCTTTCAGCGGCTTTGTTCTCTCTCACACAGTACAGACATGTAACAGACAAAAGATGTTACTGATGCTGACTCATGGGTAAATCAGTTTCTATTTCTTCCCGGAGATCAATTGTGTTCACCTTTTCTCTTTTCATCAATTAGAGATTGACGGTATGTATTTCTTTCATGCCTTTCCCCCAAAGTATGTTAAGGTTAATATTTAACCCCCATATATGTGATTTCTGCTTATCACTCCAAAGAATGCTAGTCAAATTAGTGTTTGTTTACAAGCAAATAGAGGTCTCTTCTCAGAAGATTAGCCCTATGATGGCAGATTTAAAGATCAGACTTGGTTTGTCTGAGTGTTTAATAGGACCAAACCACAATTGTCTTGAAAGTCAACATTCCATTACACATGGATGTATTTTCATATCCATTTCGGTTTATAACTTTTTACAAGAAGTTGGGATAAAGTGAGTAAGACTTCTTTGAAGTGCCTAAAATTTCATCCTCTGGCTATAAAAGACAAGGAGTCCCCAACAGCAGGTGTTAGGGAGGGGAAGGGAAGCTGTGAAAAACAAGACCGCTCAGAACAGCTAAGGTCAAAGTCTGGCAGAACGAGCTCTGCAGTGGCTCTCTTCCTCCCTCTCCTGGCCGTCACGGGACTGTGCAGTGTAATAAAAAACAAAAGAAAGAGAAAGAAAGAAAGAAAGAAAGAAAGAAAGAAAGAAAGAAAGAAACAAACAAACAAACAAACAAACAAAAAATAGCTCTAGTCCTGCACGGAAAACACATCCTTCTGGGTTCCCACTAAAAAGACTGCAACTTATTTTTTAGAAACCGGAGGTAGCTGAATGCTCACCACGGCTGACTATAGATTGACCCTGCTGGTTACGTCTTACCTTCGCCATGTAACTAGTTCTTTGAGGATAGACCTCGTGTGGGTTCCGTTTCCTCGTTGGATCAACCAACTTACTCATTAAATTGAACCATTAAGTCTTTCCAAGTCTGCGTACAGTTACTACTGTCTGGTGATTTGTTATTTGGTAATGTTTCTGTCAATGCATTCTTTACTATTACTGATTTTTTTTTTTTTTTTTTTTTTTTTTGTAAAATTGCCTGCAGTATCGTGTCAAGAATGACCAGATTGTGGCAATGCAAATGAAAATTTAAGCCACACATTTGGAGATATGACAGAAGTCCCCGCCTCACAGCAATCCTGGCTTATTAGCCAACATACATGCATCATGCAAAAAACAAATCACTTATATACTAAAGTTCTTTTAAAACCCAGACACGTGGCTATCTTACTTATTTCTGCTCACCATTTTGCTTGGTTGCCACTAACATTTGTTCCTTTATTGAAACCCACAATCATAATGGGTGGTTTTAATTCCTGTGTGATCCTGGGAGGCAGAGGTATAGGATTTTTTTTTCTGCAAATATCATTTCTCTAAAGGGAAAGAGAACTGAGAACTACCTAGAACACTAATATTAATGTTCAAATGTCAGTGGGACTTGTTGAAAAGCACTCACAAAAATGTCTATGGGCAGAGGACATCTGGTGAGCATTTGCTCAGAGACCCTCAAAGGTTTTATATCAGGAAGAACTGGAGACACATTCTAAATAAATAGCTAACAAACCAGGGAATCAGGTTGGGAAAACACATTTAAGCAAACTAATCAAAAAATATCCAAGATTGGTCAGACTTCGTGGGGAATCGAGTATATAGCTATTAAATGTGGTATATGTCACAACGGACCAGGGTCTTCATTGAGAAAAATATTGAGGAATGAATTTAATTATTGCTGTGTCTTATATAGAATTACACTTCAGCATTACCCACAGTGTAAACGATAGTTAGATGTCTAATCTTACAGGATATATGAAATAAATCTTATAATCCAATTAAGTTTTGTTCTTTATAGAGTTTTCAGAAAGTTAATGAATATGTATATAGATATGTTCATTTTCTCTGCTTGAAGAAAGTTTATAACTGATATGAGGAAATATATCTAGAAGTATCGGGTGATTAAAAGCATCATAGTGGGAAATGCTGTAATATACTTTCTAATGAGCCCTGTTACCTACTGAAATGAAAAGAAATATTATAAAGCTCCCAAGTTGCATCATAGTCCCTGACTTTGCTAAAACACTTCCAAGTATGTACTGATTCCATAAGGATGAGGCAAAAATCATTGAAGGAATTTACATTCCTTTACGCGAGTGAGTCTGCTTCAATTCCTCCATTTCTAACTCTCTCTCTCTCTCTCTCTCTCTCTCTCTCTCTCTCTCTCTCTCTCTCTGTGTGTGTGTGTGTGTGTGTGTGTGTATGTGTGTGTGTGTGTGTACGTGTTCCTCCTTAAAATGCATTCCAATGAAAAACTGAGAGCGGAGCATGCTGCATTCATACAACTCAGAGGTCTTCCTTAGCTTTTCTTGCTTGTACCAGCATCAATTTAACAAAGGGGTGGGAGGGTAAAGCCATGTCATGACTCAGAGGACCATGCCACTTCTCTGCTGGCTGGAGAAAGTGATTGTCTTCATTTCTGGATTAATTAAAACACTGATAATAAAAGAAGATAATTTATTTACTTCCTTATACATGATTTCTCTGGGTAGAAAATTAAAGCTTGCTTTTATTAGTGCACATTTCTGGGTTTTCTTTCTTCCTTTCCTTTCAGAAGCTCCTCCCAGAACTGCAGGGATGCTACTGTCTTATAAATCCCAATAAGTATATAAAAGAATGGCTTTGACACTCACTTACGGTAGTAAAGCCATTAAAGAATGGAGAGCTAGAGAATGGAGAAGTGCATTGGGAGTGCTAATCACAGCTACATGCTGCAGTCAGTGTCCATCTATAGAGACATCAACCACAGTCACTGAGGATAAAGATTTGGATTCTTGTTAAGGAACCAACTATATGCATTTGTCCTCAGAATCAAAAACAAAACACACACACACAAAAACATTTTCAGAAGATCCAACATGCATTTTCCCTAAATGGACATTCATTAATGATACCACATCCTACGACCAAGTTTTTTCAAATATAACTTCAGGTACAGAGAAAGATTAAACATGTGTGATATCCTTGTACTTTTGAAACTCCTTTCATTTCATATGTAGCTGGAATGTTACAAAAAGTACGACTATATTTGATTTTATCACATAAATTCAACTGTGCTCTGATTCAATGTTATTTTAGAGATTTTTTTAAAGCTCCTCAATTATATTATGATAGTCAATGGAATGTTTGTGTGTGGGCCAGCATGGTTGCTTTCTGATGCAACTTTAAGCCTGAAACTTCAGATGTACTACATACAGGATCCTTGGCTTGGACGGAAGGATCACCTCATAAGCACTTTGACTCTACTTTTCCATATAAGGCAGGGTTCCTTAGATGAAGATTTTCAGCCTGCCACAAGGACCAATCTGAGCCCAGCTAACGAGGAGAAGGCACATTGATGGCCACAGCATCGCCAAAAGGTGACAGGGACATGCATGCATTCGTCATTTTCCCAAGCAGGGCATCTTTTCTTAAACTGAAAAGTTGGGTCACAGCAAACTCTCCACACAAAGATCACTCACATTCTCCTTAGTTCAAGATTAGGATGCAAAGGCTCATCACAGATCAACAGCTATAAAAGTGACAGCATACACACACACACATATGCATGTCTGTATGTTTCGTTTAAAAGGAACTTAAAATTCTGAATTAAATTCTGTATATAAATAAACAGGATGATAGCTATAGTCACCGAAGCACTTGAGCACATGATTGTCTGCACTGGGATCTCAATAAGTGTATGAAATTTTATTAAGCGAATTTGAAGAGGGAATTAGCTTGAATTGCAAAAAGAATTTTTTTTTCAGATGAAGTAAAACAGCTGTTAAATAGATGTGTCCAAGACAACTGGGTTATCAGCTGTCTTCTAGTTTCTGGAAACAACCACAAGCTAAAACGTTTTTTTTTTTTTGTTTTTTTTTTTTTTTTTTTTTTTAGAATGATGTTTTATAGTCAGGGATCCAATTTCCAAAGAGATGTTATTTAGTATACTCTTTAAACACTTGTAACTGCAAAACCTTTAGATTTATACATTTCTCCCTAAGTTGTACTTTGGCAAATTGGGGAAAAATGGAAAACAGAATCAGCAAAGATTGAACAAGAAAAGAGCGGATACAAACCTCACATGTAGTATCCACTCTTAATAACATCACTGGAGTTGTATGCTCCAGCCCATGTTATTAAGCAGGATTCCCAGCTTTTAAAACACTCCGGTTCACCGAGAGATGCCTTTCCTTTCCATGAAAAGTAGAACTCTCCACAAATCCCTTGAGTTCCTTAGCGCTGAAAGATGGTTCGGGGACTAAAACCATTCACCTGTTTAAGTTACCTTAATAGCAGACAGATCGATTTTTTCTTCTTTAGGTTTGGCTGGGGCAGGGGCCGGGGCTGGGGCCGGGGCAGGTGCAGCAGCGGGCTTCTTCACATCTTTCTTTGGTGCCATTTTGATTAAAAGGATGGGTTAACAAAAGAAGGATGTCCTCCAGAAGAACCTGTCAGAGTGACACTTGGAAGAGCAGTGGTGGCTCGCTTGACCCGCAGCCCAGCGTCCGGAGGGTGGACCCAGAGTGTTAAATGGTATAAGGGCATGCATATATATTTCCCTTAGTGCCTAATAGAACCTTGACACACGCGGCTGGATTGGACAGTTCGCTTGTCCAGGGGGGTGGCATTCCGGCTCAGACTATAAATGGAATCTAAAGGGTCAGGGCTTCCTTACGTTTTTTTGAACGCCTCTTGCTTTCCTTTTTTTTTTTTTCTTTTTTCTTTTCCTTCCACCTCTATCTATAAAGGAGAAAGGAGCATGACAAAGCCAGCCGTGGTTGGTTTGGTGACAGCTGACAGATGTACCTTTTTCTTGGTAGAATTACAGTTCTGTTGAAGTTGTAAGTCTTTTTTTTTTTTTTTTTTTTTTTTTTTTTTTCCTTCCTAAGAAACTTTATCGGATTCAGTTTCAACTTGGAATTTTGGCTGAGGCCATCACCAACTTTCACCCAGCTTCTTCACGGCTCATGCCCCTCCCTCCTTGGCCATGGTTTGCAAGAAAATGTTGGTCAGCAAAGAGGTCACTGGTAGTGTTTAAAAATAAAAAGCAGGCGTATAAGGAAAGTCCACCACGTTTTAAAGTGGTTTCCTTCCTAGGGAGTACAGTCTGTGTCTCTCCTTGCCTCCTTCTGCTATGTCTGTGTCCCTACACGAAAGAAAACTTAATTTAAAATTATTTCTTATAACGATTTTTCTGTACAATTTAATGAAGGATGGTAAATTAGTTCTCACTTGAAGTCTGCAATTAGCCCATTGCCATCTAAATGACATGAAATAGAATTATTTGTTTCCTTAATCTTATATACATGCTAGAGGGGGACAAATACTTTTTTTTTTTTTTTAGAGAAACAAAATTTAAAAAAAAAACTTAATTATCAATACTGTGCATGTTTTGCTGGCAATTTGATATTTGCTTTTCCTTATTTTTGTCCTTGGTTTCCAGTTTGCAAGGTTAGATTCAGATTAAATAATATATGAAAACCGAAACTGGGTGTATTCGTGTAGCTCTTTAATCCCAGTACCTGGGACAGAGACAGACAGCTCTCTGTGAGTTCGAGGCCAGTCTGGTCTACACAGTGAGTCTCAGGACAGCCTGAGCTCCCTAGGGAGGTCCTGTCTTGAAAACAAGCAAAAAAAGCAGTTCCTGAAAATCAATGGATATAACTTACCAAGTGACAAATCCCACCAGAGAGGGCATTGTGACGCCATTATTGTCCAGTGCCATTCTCATGTTTGTTGTTCAGCTTGGCAGTTAGTTAACGAGCATTTACATTTTATTATCATCATTACTTATTGTATATAAAATTATTCATCATCTTGATTGTACATGTGCATGCATATGTATGTGTCTGCAATGCACATTTGTGGGCGCAGCTTGCATGCGGATGTCAGAGAACAACTTTGTGGAGTTGAGGCTCTTCTACCACATTAATGTGGATTCCGAGTGTGCAATTCGGGTCCTCATGATTGCACAGCAGACACTAACCATTGTTCTCACTGGCCCTGTAAGTAGTTATCAGGGAAGCAAAACAGTAGTTAGTCGGGAGTTTTAAGTGAACTTATTTATATGTAATATATGGATACATTATATAGGCACATACAAGTATGTAAATGCATGTGTAAATAGATTCTAATTATTACATGTAGTTGTGGCTAAAGACAGCAATTTGTTCTGGTCTGATAAAACTCTTCCCTATACTTTGTAACTAACAGAGTTTAAGATTCATAATATCAGGCTGGGCAGTAGAGGCATACACCTTTCAGGAGCCAGCAGCATTTGGCTTTCTCTCAGCAAGTTCAAGGTTAGCCTAGAGAGTGTTCCAGGACATTTAGGGCTACAAACAAACAAACAAACAGAAAACACAACAACAAAATAAAGCAAAAACAAAACATCTCTCATATTTTCATAACATAAAGAATTCAGCTGTTAACAACTGATCTACCACGAATTTGTCTCCTCAGCTCATGTATGGGATTGAGTTACTGAATTATCTCACCCATATACATTCAGAAAAAGCTTTATTTTTTCCCTTCAATTCTAGAATTGCTCGTCCATGCTAGGCAAGCCCTCTACCACTGAACTACACTGCCAGTTCAGGACAAATGCTTTAAAAAAAATCATTCTAAATTAAATTATTTTTAAACTGGTACAAACAAAAACATGTTTATGAATGAGGAACCAGGTATTGTTAAACACATCTATTTCTTAAATGTTCATCACTTCCTTATGATGAAAATATTCAAATTCTTCTTTTTAGTTTTGAGAGGTCTGAATAATCAATCCATTACTATCTGTGGTTGCCCTACTGTGTACTCTCACACACTCGGGCTTCTGACCCCTGTGTCCCTCAACTGCTAACCTTCTACACTGAAGTTTAATCAGATCCTCTCTCTATCTCTGTCTCTGTCTCTAGCCTTCTCTGTCTGTCTGTCTGTCTGTCTGTGTGTTGTTGAGACAAGACCTTGCCTAGGCTAGCATTAAATTGCAGTGATCTACTTGCTTTGATTCCTAAGTGTTGGAATAATAATTGAAACTGAGTACTTAGCACAGCTCAACATATTTTATTTTTTAATATATAATTAATTTTTATTTTATGCCATTGGTGCTTTGCCTGTGCATATGCCTGCTGTGAGGGTATCAGAAGCCCTGGAACTGGAGTTACAATTAGATGTGAGCTGCCGTGTGGGTGCTGGGAACTGAATTTGGGTCCTCTGTAAGAGCAGCCAGTGCTCTATAACTGCTGAGCCATCTCTCCAGACCTAAGATCAACTTATTTTGTATTCATATGTGAGACAACTCAGTGCTTGTCTTCCTGGCTTAAGGAGAATATTTTAACAGCTCTTTCGTCGTTGTGTGCTACTTACCACAGACTCTTCCATCACCCAAATTTAGATGTTGATATTCTTTCCTTACATATAAGGCAGTCATAAGAACCCAAAATTCTTTTTATTAAATTTATGTATTCACTTTACATCCCAATATCAGCCCTCCTGTCCTCTCTCAGCACACACCCCCCGCCCCATGCAGATCTTCCCTTATTCCTTCTTCCCCTTCTCCTTTGAGAAGGGGGAGCCCTCTCTAGGTATCACCTACCCCAACAATAACCTCTCCCCATCAAGTCATTGCAGGATTAGACACATCATCTTCCAATGAGGCCAGACTAGGCTGCCCAGTTAGGGGAATGGGATCCACAAGCAGGCAGGCAGGCAGGCAGGCAGGCAGGCAGGCAGGCAGGCAGGCA
>JADRCD010222843.1:21048-41503 GCA_019843815.1 Montemys delectorum
GCAGGCAGGCAGGCAGGCAGGCAGGCAGGCAGGCAGGCAGGCAGGCAGGCAACAGATTCAGGGACAGCCCAGTTATTGGGGGTACTTGCATGAAGACCAAGCTGCTCATCTGCTACATATGTGTAGGGGGGCCTAGGCCCAGCCTGTACCCCCTATTTGGGTGTTGATTCAGTTCCTGGGAGCCCCTGAGGGTTCAGATTAGTTGGCTCTGTTGATCTTCCTGTGAGGTTCCTGTTCCCTTCGAGTTCCGCAATCCTTCCCTCATCTCTTCCACCTAAGGCTCACCTAGTTCCATCTAATGTTTGGCAGTGGGTCTCTACATCTCTTTCCATTGGCTTCCGGGTGAAGCCTCTCAGAGGACAGTTATGCTAAGCTCCTGTCTGCAAGTATAACAATATTTATTATTAATAGTGCGAAAAACTGGTTCTTGCCCATGACATGGCTCTCAATTTGAACCAGCCATTGATTGGCCATAGCCTCCGTCTCTGCTCTATCTTTGTCTCTCACATCTTGTAGACAGGACACATTTTGGGTCAAAGGCTTTGTGGGTGGGTTGGTGTCTTTATCCCTCCACTAGCAGTCCTGCCTGGCTACAGGGAGTGGCCACTTCAGGATCCATATCCCCCACTGCTAGGAGTCTCAGTCAGAGTCACCACTCCCTCAGCATCCCACCCCAGACACCCTGTAGCTTCTCCCATGCCAGGTCTCAGGCAATGTGCCCCTTCCAATTTCCAGAGAATTTGATTTTGTTTTTATTTAAGAATATGGTTTCTAAATAATTATGAATTTATTATAATTATTCACATATATGTGAGTTATATATATTATTCATATATATATATATATATATATATATATATATATATATATATATATATTTGGTTTTTCAAGACAGGGATTCTCTGTATAGCCCTGGCTGTCCTGGAACTCACTCTGTAGACCAGGCTGGCCTCGAACTCAGAAATCTGCCTGCCTCTGCCTCCCAAGTGCTAGGATTAAAGGCGTGCGCCACCACTGCCTGGCTCTGAATATGCTCTTTTAATTATGTTATCTATTCACAGTTTATAGTAACTCTTTGTTTTGCAAAAAGCCCTTAAAATCTTGAAAGGGTTGATGGGCAAGGGAACTTCACTTTTTTTCAAGAAAAAAAAAATCTATTATTTTTATACTCAAGTGAAGATCAGAAAGAACAAATAAATCTTTATGTTTTGTTAACTAATCTAAATGGTTTGACATTAGTCATGGCAACAAATAAAGACAATTTGTAAACTAAAACCTTGAATGCTCAAAATTGGAAATAGGAAGAACTTATTTTCAAACTAAACAAAAGGCTTGTGGTGGCTATACATTCAAATCCTTTTGTTACCAAATATATATCACAGATTTGTGGATTCATAGAGAATAGTGTGTGGGTGTGAGTTTTTCTTCTTGAAGTCATAAGTAAAGAGTTTCTCTTATGAACTGAAAGGTATATGTCATCATTCTTTCACTATTTTCTTGAGCTTGACCATGTGCTGAGGTATTTCTTAACCACCTCAACCCCATAGCCCAGTTTAATTCAGAAGAAAACATGAATCAGACCCAAATCAAGGGCTAGTCTACAAATATCTGATAGGAATATTTTTAATTATCAGTTACCAAAAGTAAAGAAAGTTTGAGAAACTGACAGCCAGAGAGACATAAGGAAATTAGATGAAGACAGTGATGGGGTAAAGGAGACAGTGGCTAAAAAACCATTGTACCAATACTGATTTGTTAACAGTAACACACATAATACAAAGTGCTTTACTGATAACAATTCACAGTGCCGGTGAGATGGCTCAGTGGTTAGTATTTACCATGTAAACCTGATGACCTGGGTTCCAACCCTGGAATTCAAGTTAAGGCAGAAGAAGAGAATGAACTCCACCAACTTATCCTCTGACATCCACATGCAAGATATGCCCACAAATACACACACATACATTATAGTAATACAAGGCACAGCTGGGTCATGATGAAGCCAAGCAGACATGTAATCCCAAAATCCCAAAGGGAACCTACTAATGTAAGGTATTCCAACCGGAGGAAACAATAAGGTACAAGGGAACCCTCTAGATTTTATTCTTCACTCTTGTCTTAATTTATCCCCCAAATAATATATATATATATATATATATATATATATATATATATATATACAGTGTTATATATATAACATGGAACAATTGGGCCTAAAACTTTATGAACACAGGAAGGGAGGGAGAAGGAAAGATGTACATAATTTCCTTCTTACTTAGTAACTTTTCTTTGCATATTTGATTAGGTGTAATATACATTTTAAGAACAGTTCTATTAGACCAATGTATATGTTTGTCATCTAGGTATTAATAGTCACACACTCAAAGCACTTATGGAAAAATAATTTACAGGCCTTTAGAAATTATGATGCTGGTTTAATTTAACATGGTAATCAGAATTAGAATGGACTCTCCCTATTGACCCACATAAGGGGCTATGTGACGCTGACTTGTGAAGGGGGAGGGGGCAACAGCTGAGGATTTGTGTTCTCAGTAGCAGCTGATGGACTGCCCAAATCTCCCAAGTGTTCCTTATGTGTAACTGCACCATTTGCTGAAGATTTTTTTAGATGCTTACCAAAGCTCAGGAGAATGACAGAAGACAGCAAAGGCTCAGTGGCTTACCACATGGTTAAGCTCTGCCACATGCTAATTCTTTTTTAACGTGGTTCAGACAGAATACTTGTCTTCTGTTTGAAACTCTCGGGCTTAAGTCTTGAAGCAACCAGCATTTTCTTTTATTTCCCTGGCTTATACAACAGCCTTGCATACATGGCTACTGACCGTGTATGGCAATAGACATCTATACTGCTCACTGGGGTTTTTTTTGTGTGTGTGTTTTGTTTTGTTTTGTTTTGTTGTTGTTTTTTGGTTTTTGGTTTTTTTTGTTTTGTTTTGTTTTTTTGAGACAGGGTTTCTCTGTGTAGCCCTGACTGTCCTGGAGCTCACTCTGTAGACCAGGCTTGCCTCAAATTCAGAAATCCGCCTGCCTCTGCCTCCCAAGTGCAGGGATTAAAGGCGTGTGCCACCTCCGCCGGCCTGCTCTTTGTTTTAAGTATGTCATATATTACAGTATGCACCAGTAATGTGGTAATGTGGTACTACCACAAGTGATAGTAGGTGAATCAATTGGAGTTCATTCCTGTCCTCTTGGAAACCTGACAAAAGCATTGAAGAGAAGATAAAAAATGGGGTTCTGGTAACACAGACTTAGAAAGACTGACTTCTTGACAATAAAGGTAACTGTGAGTTCACCAAGGCTGGTTTAGACAGCAGTCAGTTCCAGCTGGCAGCCATGATGGTAGATCATGCTGATCTAGGGAAGTTTATGTGACCTCAGGGAGCACATGTGCTGTGTCTTAAGCAGCAGAAAGCCATCGCCAAGCAACTGGAGGAGGTGGTGGCCGAAGACTTGAAACTGAAGACACAGCTAGGCTATGATGATGTGAGACCAAAGTTTGTGCTCAAACCCTGCAAAGTTACAAGAGACTACATTCCAAGGAGAATGGGAGTTATAGAGATGATGATGTTTGATGCCACCATCTGCTGTTTCAAATGCCATGGAGTAGGTGATGCCGAGTATATTTAAGGATCAACTGCTCTCTCTTCTTTATGACCTCACTATCCCTTTGCTCCATATTTGGCAATGAATAAACTGATCACCATTAAGCACTATAACACAGCTAAGGTATATGGTCAGGTTAACCCAACTATGACCTAAGGCCAATATAGTGAGTTCTGCCGGTGTACTTTTGACATTCCTGGCTAGTTCATCCCTTTGATCCCTGATTCAAAATGTCAGAAGATCAATGTACATGATCTGGAGTTTACTTCAGATAGGCAACTCCCTGGTCAAGGTTAAGGATCTGTGCGTCCTAGATGGGACATTTGGTATCTGTGGTGTTCCTGATAGCAAGTTCCTGTACTGTATCTGCTTCCCAGTGGACAAGCTGGGTGAGATATCCTGGGAGAAAAGGAAGAATGGGATGGTGGAAGAAGGACCTTGCACCTGAAGCAGCCAACAGCATTGGGGACTCTATTCTGTAGCATGGTGGGATGTCCTGTTCTAGGATCTTAAACTGTTCCCAAATATGCCGGCCTTCAATGGATTAGAAGACCTAAAGTTGTTATTTGAGTACCTCACCCTGTTTGACATTGATGACAAACTATCCTTTGACATGAGCCTTCCTTAAGTGTCTGATTACATACTCTACTGGGGTCAATGCGGTAGTGTTGCTACAGACCCCAACCCAGGCAGAGAACTGGTCTCTAGGTGTGGACAGTATAACAGTATAGCTTCTGGAGTATATAACAATGGGCTAGAAGGCATGATTGACCCCAAAGGATGCAGGGTATAATGTATAGGGCTCAGCTTTGGAGTTGAGGTGGTTTTCTCCATTATTGAGCAAAGACTAGAGGCTTTGGAGCAACCTGTGGTCTCAACCTATGGGTCACAGCCTCTTTGAAGGTTGCATGACCCTTTCACAGGGGTTGCATATCAGATATTTACATTACAACTCATAACAGTAGCCAAAGTACAGTTAGAAAGTAGCAATGAAAATAATTTTATGGCTGGGGGTTATCAAATCTGTATTAAAGGGCTGTAGCATTATGAAGGTTAAGAACCACTGCTTTGGAAGAGAGTGTATGGATCCCAGAGGCACGGGTGCTTCTGGCATCTGGACAGAGTAAGCTACAGGAGGAGAGACCAAAGCTTGACTCAGAGCTGTGGAATGCTGGGATCAAAGCTGACCATCTCTATAAGAACCCCAAGTTACTGAGCCAGCTGTAGCACTTTGAGGAAACAGGGATCCCACTAGAGGCCATCATTGGCAAGCAGGAGTTCAAGGATGGAGTCATGGAGCTCAATTCAATGGCTTGCAGGGAAAAAGAAGGAAGATGAAGTGACCCGCTGTATCTGCTAAACTGAGGGAACTAGCAGAGGAAACAAGACTGGCATGGTTTGGGCTCAAACAAAACTGCACATGTGGATAATAGTTTGCATATCCCTGTTCTAGCAGAAGACTAAGGGATGGTCAGAGTGGAAGCTTTTTGTTTTGTTTTGTTTTGTATTATTATCTTATTATTGGTAACCACTGGCAAAAATAAAATAAACAATAATGGCTAGATACTACACTTTCTTTGTTGGGTGGCAGAAGAGGGTAGGCTTAGCAAGTCTCTGCCCCCTAAGTTCCTGGGGGGGGGGGACCTGAGATGGCCTCATTGCAGAGCCACACACCAGATGGAACAGATGACTCCCTCCAACCTAGCACCCAAAATCTCATGATTGGGTTGACAATCAGAGGAAGAAAGAAGTTATAAGGGAAAGGTGGGGAGAGGGTTCTAGGTGAAAAAAGGAAGAAATGTACCCTATTCTTTACAGGGAGAGCTGTACAATAAATGTGGTTAGTATCAGAATATATAAAGTAAATTAGAAAAATAGCTTTAAGATTGTAGGATAAGATGGCAAATTGTAGTGGCTATATACCATTTGTCCTTTCTGAAGGCTGGTGGAGGGAGGAAAGGAAGGAAAAAAGGAGGGAGGAAGGGATGGAGGGAGGGAGAACTCGAATGAATACCTATTTTGGCTGAGTGTGTATCCCTAGAGTAAAGTAGGAATCCCAGCTACCCAGCAGACTGGAAAGCCAGTACAGTGAGAGCAATTTTTAAAAGATCAAGAGCACAAAGTGAATGATGTGGTTTTACCTGTGGTAAGCGCACTCCTGTAAGTAAAGAGGAGTTGTACAAAATGTATTTCCATTTTGTAATGAGAGCATTGAAGAAGAGGGACACTGAGCAGTTCAGTATCAGAAACTCATTTTTATTTTCTTCTCTCAATTATTCATCAAAGTACCCAGACTTGGGTGCATATAAACTCATGGGACTACTTCCTTAAAGTGTAAATATGTATTTTGTATCTTCTTCAAGAGGGGTGCTATTTAAAGAGTAATGTCTTGAAACAGAACTGTTGCTACACTAGTTCTTTATGCATTCTGGGAGCAAAGGTGTTGCTGGCGATCGAAATACTAGCTGTAGTTTGAATGAGAAATATCCCCCCATTGCCTTGGATTTTAGAAAAGTTGATCCAGTTTATTTCCTTGTCTGATCTGTCTGCAGGTCACAATTCCCATTTGGATGAAATCTATGTGAAAATCATGTCTTCTTATTGACTTTTTCCTGTAAATAGAGTTCATGATTCAGAATATCCTAAGCTCAACAGGGCAAAATTTGTTAAACCACACACTATTCCAATCTCAATTTGTCTCCTCAGGAATAAGATCGCATCTGTGATTGATCCAGATAATGATTATATAGTTTGCACAGCCCAAGCTCAAAACCACAGCGGGTGCTGAAGGGTTGAGTTGTTCCACATTAGAGTTTTGCCTAGGGAGAACTGGATTATTACTAACTAGGGGTGTGATAGCTGGCAATTGTTTTTTAGCTTCAAGGAGGCTTAATATAAAGCTAAATAAATGGAGAGGGTGAGATCTAATGTCTGTTTTTTTAACTGGAAGATTCTATGGTGCTTTTAAAAAGTAGTATCATTATTAACAGTCACCCATTGAAAGTTAATGTATGCTGTCTCTTCTAATGCTATGACAACTTTCAGGCAGGTATCATTTCCACCTTACAGACGAAAAGACTCAAGAGAGCCAAAACAGTACTTTAGATACATCCAGGAAAAGAGTCAAAAATCATAAATAGAACCAATTTTCACTGCAATCCAAGCCCTAAGCTTTTAATTATTGCTTCCCATTGGCCAAAGGAACATAATTGTGTGTGAAAATATATGGGTATGGTTATTTATTCACTTATAATAGCGTAGAATAACATGTTATCAGGGTGGCACAGGGAATCAATGTGTAAAAGCATTCCCTGACAATCGTGATGATCCAAGAGATTGATCCTTCAATCCCCTATGATAGAGGGAAGCCACCAACAAGTTGTTTTCTGACCTCTATGTGAGTGTGTATCCACAGATACCTTACAAATAAATTTATTTTAAAAAAAGTCAGCTTATACATGTGATTAATAGGATATCTTTCAGAGGAAATGGGGCTCAGGGAAGAAAAGGAATTATGGGGTACTATGAGTATGAAGGGTGGAGATCTTGGGTTTATTTGGAACCAGGATCTGGAAGAGCACACAATGACCAAATGATATATACCTGACACTCATTATCCAGAGACTATCATACATGTGATCAGCCACGGAAGGAATACTCACATGGAACTTAGAAAACTCCAAACGAGGGCCTTATAAGGCTGAGCTTCCTCCATCCTCCACCTCTGTTTAAGCCCCCCATTGCTCTCTCTGTTGGCCATGCTGCATTTGTCCTTACCTTCCCATCCAGGCCTGCTGCTGCTCCACCTAGGATACTTTCCTGTGCACTGTAAATGTTGATTTTATTTCCTCAGAAGAAGTAATGAGATGAGAGCTGTACTCAAGCTGTGCAAATACATGGCTTGGGCTGAGCCTAGAGCATTTCTTTCTCTGTTTTAACACTTCTTAGACCTAAGCCTGGAAGCTTCTAGCCTCAAAAAAAAATCTTATCTTCCAAGTTGTCTGATTCAATCTGACTTTTCTTGGCTTCTAACTGAATTTCTCTGCCTGGCTTCAAACTAACTCTGGCAATCTGTTCTCATCTTCTGGCTCCTTCTCTTTCTCTGGGTAGTTTTGTCTTCACTTGCATTTAGCTTGTTCCCTCTATAGCCTATCTCTATAAAAACTGTTCTGGTAAAACTGCCATAGATACATACCACCCAGCACATACCTTTTTTCTTTCTCACTGCTTTTAAGAAGCCTCTCTTCTTCTACTCTTTTCTGAAGAGTTGGGAGTATCCTATCTCTGACTCATTCTGTCAAATCTTTCTCTGATTCATCACTTTGTCTGTCCCCTCAACTTAGACATCACTTTCAAACATGGCTGTTTTCTTCTATAAACTAGCTTTACTTTTATTATTAGGGATTGAAAGTCCATACTAATGGTGTATCTATATTTTAGCCAGATTATACTGTAATCAAGGGTATATCTGCATTCTGGCTGGATCATATCTTTAGATGTGATCCCTTGCCAGAGCAGCTGTGTTGCTGGGTTAAAAATTCCTTGGTAGTTGCCATCTCAGATCATTTAGATTTTAATCCACATGTGACATCTTTAGAAAGATTTTTATCTTAATTTAAGTATTCTCCCAATGTGTCATTATTTAGTACAGAAATTGTACTTATAGTTTTTATAATTGTCGGTGTTTATCTATTTGTTTCCTGATAAATTTAGGAAATGGGCTCTATGGTACCTAGAACTCATTTGTTAGGCCTCTGTGGGATCTCCAGTTCCTAACAATGATGTCAAAGCAACTATTTTTATTTCTTCTATGAAATAGATAAACAAACGTTACAGAATTCAGCATTTATTATAGTCAAACTGCTTGAGACAGGTGCCACTTTCCAAATTTCAGCTCTCAGAATTGGAATAGCTAGCCCAGAAGCTGTTGATGAATATATAATTAACTATTAGAACCCAATCTTCAGCCTTATTTACAGAAGGAAACTGATTTACCTTCCAGAAAAAGAAAAGGGAGGCTTAAAAGTAATTTCAGTTGCACAGTTTCACTCTAAAGAGAACAGTCATTAGCTGCTCTTAACAGAGACCAACAGTGGTGAGTGAATGGGCTTTCAAAGGGTGTTCAGTTAAAAATAAAACATATTAGCTGAGGAATGAAGAGCTACCAAAAGTGTTCTGAAATGTCAAATATTTCTGTTTAAGAATAGATGGGTGCTTAACCATTGATAAAGAACCCAGCAGGGTAATGCAGGTTTGTCTGTCTTGTTTTTCATTTGCATGGCTTTTATCACTAAGTCTTTAAGCAAGGTTGTTTTTTTAACACTCATAAATTCAATCCCTGGGTAAATGGAAGAGGGTGTTATTTTTTCTCTTTTGCTCTTACAGTTACCTTGTTAAGGGTCAAGCCACATCCAGGGCATGGATCCCATCCGGCTGAGACCGGTGCTAAGGAATGCTGTCTTGTGGAGGAGATCATAAGTCCTGTGGTACTGGAGTCAGCCAGATTCTTGACATGATCAGCTGCTGCTTTTCTTGGAGGCGGGGTGTAGTATTTCTTAAGGAAGGACATTCATAGTGATTAAAATTGCTCAGAGCTTGCTTCATTGTGTAGTTCTGGTACTGTAGTATGTAATTCTGGCAAGAAGGGAGTAAGAAAGGGACAGAAAATCCCAGACGGCGGTGTGGAAGGGCACATAGTACTCTTGGGTGCCACATCAAGAGAGGGGGCTGTGGCAAAAGAAGAGGGGGTCCTGATTGGACTCTTGGCCAGTAGTCCTTGGTTATCATATCCTACTAAGGACAGTGGAGAGTACAGATTCCAAGAACAGTGCCTGCCTTTGAGCTTGCTGTCATTCCACACTTTTTAGGCAAGTTCCAAGAACCAACTGGCAAATGAAGCTTTTGAAAGTGAGATTGTTCTTTTGAAAGTTAAACTGAAAAATAATCTCCAGAACAAAAAGATGAAAGCATGCTAAACATACATCTACTTTAAAAGCCAACAATTCCATTTTTAGGTATATGTATACTCTATAAAATATGCACATAGATGCATATAAATGCATGTACACACCCATGATGGCAACATTATTCAATGTAGTGTACAACTGAAGTCCATCAAAATATC
The DNA here is from genome assembly GCA_019843815.1 of Montemys delectorum. NCBI lineage: Eukaryota > Metazoa > Chordata > Mammalia > Rodentia > Muridae > Montemys > Montemys delectorum. Next base: position 30,797 of record JADRCD010222843.1, read on the forward strand.
CACCTGGAGTAGTACTGTGTATGGCATGGCATGTTCAACAGTGGAATACTCTATGGCAATGAAAATGGAGAAATGACAGGCAGCTCAAACAAGGCAGGTGAGCCTCGCATACTTTTGAGTTAAAAATTCTTAAAACCCAACAACATATTCTTAATGATTCTATTTGCATAAAATTGAAAACCAATTAAAAGTTATAGAGGAATTTTAACTCAGCATTATTGGTACTCTGGCTGGAATACAGACTTGCCTTTAATCCCAGGAGACAAAGACAAGTGGATCTCTGAGTTCAAGGCCAGCCTGTACAGAGCAAGTTCCAGGTAGAGAAAAGCTTAGATCCAGTCATGGTGGTATGAGCCTTTAATCCCAGCAGTCAGGAGTCAGTACGGTCAGTGCTATTGAGTCAGTGAGTTGAGAAGCAGTGTAGTGGAGGTGAGTTTGTGGCAGTTCAGTTTATGGAGTTCAGAGGCAATTTCACAGGGACAGTTTTACAGAGATAGGTTGCAGAGAGAACAAGCTAAACTAGGTGAAGACAGAGTGATCCAGAGAGTGAAAAAGAGCCAGAAGATTAGAACAGATTGCCAGAGTTAGTTTGAGGTCAAGCAGAACAATTCAGTGAGAAGCTAAGAGAGGTCAGATTGAATCAGTCAGTGTGGAGAGGAGTTTGGGCCAGAACAGCTGAGCTGAACCAACTATCCAGAGTTTAGAAAGAGCTAGAAAGGATGAGCTTATTCAGCAGTAAGCCTCTGAGATGACGATTATATCAGATAAATAAAAGTTACTTTTACAAGAAGTAACTGATGACCTTAGAAGACAGGAAGGAAAGAAGGATGGCTATACAAGTTAGGGTTAGGACTAGTGTTAAGGTATGAAGGTGCTTGTAGGGACTAGTAGTGATAATCCACTTGTTGATAATCCATCAGGCCTTATCCCTAAGAATTTTATACAATTCCTAAATATTATAATATAGTTCAGTAAAACATTCAGTAAATTTAAGAAGCAATGCTTCTTTCAGAGGTAAACAGGACACTGGTAGAATCAGTAGGGATCCTATTGGTAGGGAGGGCTGTTTTCCAGCTTGTGTTGGGGGCTTCAGAGAGCATGAGTGTGACTGTCTTCATTTTGAGAATAAGCACATGTGTAGGGATGAGAATAGCCTATGGCCAATGGAGCTTTTGAATTTCTTTGTTGTTGAAGGGTTTTCTAAATCTGACCCAGGAAAGTATCCATGTCTCTCTTCATGTCTTCAGGAGCCCCTGCTATTGACATTTGCTAGAAACAATTGGCCTCAGTCCTTGTGTTGGGGAAGGGAATGGCACAGAGGGTGCCAATGTGGCTGCAAACCTGGCACCTGGATTTAAAACACATGAAACACCTATTTTACCTCAAATTAGGAACTTCAGCTTGAGGTCTAGCTCTTCAGCTGGCCTTGTACAGTTTTTTGTTTGTTTTGTTTTTAAGTTAAAAAAAAAAAAACCCTGGGCTTCTCTGACAGGAAGTTCGAGACTGTGAAGGCCAGGAAGAAGGCAAAATGAAACATCAAATTCCTTTTCTCAGCTATTAATGAGACATGTGTAGTCAAGAGCAAGTACACACATTGATTCTTGTCAAGTGAGATTCTTTACAGAGGGAAAACACCCACTACCGTGGAGGTGAGTCCCCTGGGAGTGCTTCATGCTGCAGTCCTTCCAATGAACAGATAACACCTCTTCCAAGATGTTTCTTCTGACACATCCCAAGTTTGTATTGAGATTCTCCTTGATGTCCTTTGCCAGGTAGGACCCTTGTAGCTCCAGCAGCCTTCACCTGTGTCTCAGCTTGCAATATGCATCCTCCCTCACTCCCCCACCCCTCAACCCTGCTTCCTTGGGATGTGTAAGGGAAGAATTGGATTGCTGTTTGTTGAAATGGACTGTGTGTTTCACAAGTCCCATTTCAATAATCTTCTAGAAAAAGCAATGCTGAATTTGGGATTGGAAAGGGCAATACAACACGACTAAATAAATACCAGGCAGTCCCTCAGCACCTGCTGGCCTGCAGTGTTACAATGTGATTTCTGGGCCTTACATTTCCTCTCTTTTCTAAAGCAAACAGAATCTGAAAGGGCTTACACAGAGACAGAATTTTAAATCTGAATGCTCAGGAAATGGGGCCTGGGAAATTCTAAAGCTGTGATGCAATCCCTTGGGAATTGGAAACTTTTCAACTATCCATTCACTCAGCCCAATCATTGGTCAGCTCTCTATACATGCCTTTGGGTTTCCTGCAAAGTTCAACTTCTGAGAGGCCTGTCCTTGTACTTTTCAAGGCTGAGGCCTGCCATCACCTATATATGGAAACCATCTCCAGACTGTGGGTCTAAAGCAACCATAGGGAAGATGTTTCAGGGCATGGGGAATGGGGCTTGGTCTCAGAGCCATCAATTCCCATGTTTGATTTCACTTCATTTTCCCCTCGCATTGGAAACCTTTATTTTTATTTTATTTTATTTTATCATTTTTTATATACAAGTGGACTTATTTTCATCATCTTTCTTCTCTACTAATATAATTTTTCAAGAGAGTGGGAATTAAGGAATAAACAAAAGGATTATTGTTCTCTCATGAAGCTGAGAGCTGACTTTGTGCTGTGACTTACACAAACAATTGCCAGCCTTCAGAAATGCACATTAATTTTAATAGGGGAGAATTAACCATGCTATTAACTTTTACCTTTCCTAGGGTGCAGCCTGTCAGCCTTGAAGCCCACTCAATACAAATTGGATCTTTCTTCTGCTTTCACCCATCAATAGCTTTTCTCTGACTTAAAAAAATGCATTTGGTTAGATTTATTCTAACCATTAACTTTAATGTCTAATACACAGAACTGGCATTTTCAATTCTGGGCCTACTTTTCTTAGTCAAAATTCATTGCAAAAGCTGTTTTATAAAGGCATTCTGGTAGACTTGACTACTATCGCTACGTTCACATTTTGTGTATTTGTAGAGTAATTCTGGAATTTAAAAGACAGCTATAGCCAAAAAATACCTACCCAATTATCATCCTTTGAAAGCCTCAGCAATCATAAACTTCTGGTCTCCAAGTTGGTTGGGGAGGCCCAGTATTTGGTAGCATAAGAGTGATGAGAACCAGTGACCTCGTCAGAAAGCACCACACACTAGGCCCAAGCAGTTCCATGTAAGAGGTTTACTTGAGAGGGAGAGAGGGAGTAGTAGTACAGAAAGAGAGAGGAGGGAGAGAGAGAGGGAGAAAGGAATGTTCCTTGTATTTATATGACTGCTGATGTATAGCCAAGTAAAGGTTGGAGGCGATTCCAATGGATTCTGGGAATATGGCGGCTGTTGCTCTGGCAACAGGTCTCTGAGACCCGCCCATGAGTCACCACAGGCTTTGGATGCTAACAAAGAGTACTACTTCTTATGACTTGTTAGCTAGGCTTGCCAAATAGAATTTCCATATCACTTCAAGGAAATTAAGTTAGGAACTTTCACCCACTGCTTTGGGGAAGATACTTTTAAGGTATAAAAGCTTTATAGATCAATTTGACAATATCTAGGAGAGGTGAAATAATATCTATTTATCTACCTATCTATTTCATAGCCTATTAGTTCTAGGCTCTAGTTTATGAGTTATGGATGCTCAACCATGGGAGCATAAAAATATGCATTACAGAAGTTGGTGAAAGATTTCGATGCACACAAGGTGAATACCTAATGGATAACAACATAAACCACTGAAAATCTGCACCATTGATAAAATGAATCCAGTAAAATAATTGCAAGGAGCAAAAATGAATAAAAGCATAGTTGAGACTCAGTTAAAAAGAGAAAAGGTCAAGTAGTAGAAGTATATTTGTGTGTAAATTTGAATATATAACATCATTATATTATTTAATATTAATGTTTCATTCACAGGCATGTCCAACTTATTAGCCCACAGGCCACTCATGTACCCTAGGATTCCTATGAATATGGCCAAACCCAAAGTCATTAACTTGTTTTACATATATGAGTGTTTTGTTTTTGTTTTGACACTGTTGTATCACAACACTAGGAGGCTGGACAAGTCTAGGTGCATAATATTATTAATAAAAACAATAAGTCCTAAATTCAAGATAGTTTCTTTGTATGGGAAATAGAAAGAGAGAGAGGGGGAGGGACTAATGGCGGGAGGGAGAGGGAGAGAGAGAATGACTAAATGAGGTCTAGAGTGGTAACTAGTGAAGAGGTCTGCTAAGGACATTTGGAAAATTCCACCAGACCCCAGAACATAAAGAGCCCTCCCTTCCTGGAAGGGAGAGGAGGTTGATGGAGCACATAGGCACCCTTCCCTTCCTGGATTACATTCCTCAGGAAAACCACAGGGGGGACTGACCAACCATTGGCCACCTACAGACAAGGGGAGTCCTTGCCACCTCATCCCCTAAGAACTAATCAGTTTAAAAGTCACACTGTTCTGCCAATCACATTGTGCCTAGTGACTGTTGTTCTATTCTGAAAACTGTATAAAAACTGACCAAATAGGCTATCCAGAGTCGCTGCCTCTCCTTCAGGTGTAGGATGACCCTAACATGCTGGAACAATAAATTCCTCTTGCTTTTGCATCAAACCTGGTTCCACGTTGTTCACTCAGGGATCCCTGGTAGCTAGGGGCCGTCAGAGACTAACACTAGAAGAGTGTATCTTTATTTGTTTGTTTGTTCATTTGACAGGCCTTGGCTGTCCTGGAACTAGGCTGGCTCTCAAACTCACAAAGATCTATCTGCCTCTGCTCCACCTTCCACCCTCAGAACTGGGGTTAAAAGTAAATAATAGGTTATTTCTTGCCAGTGAAATGAGCCAATTCAAGCCAGACTCTACTAAAGGCAGATTTATTGGGAAGCTGCTCTAAGACAAGTTCACTAGACCCAAGGATTGAGGCCAGAAGAGTTGTCATGGGGAGGGTTAGGGGAGAGGAAAAAGAGAAAAAGGGTATGCACACAGAGAGAAGAGAAGGAGTGGGAGAGGGAGAGGAGAGGGAAAGTGCTCTAGAAATGTCTGGATTATGCAGGGAAGCACCTCTAGGGGAAGGGCAGCCTAGCCCCTGGGCTGGAAAGTTCGGGTTGGGGGCAAGGTATTCTAAGTAGGGACTGAGGGATGCTGGGAGAACCTGGAGCCCAGGTCTGCTTTGGTATGTAAAATAACTACCTCAATCCCTTTTCCTGGGTTGAAACCAAACAGTTAAGAGTTTCATTATGGGGTTGGGGAGATGGCTCAGTGGGTAAGAGCACTGACTGCTCTTCCAAAAGTCCTGAGTTTGGATCCCAGCAACCACATGGTGGCTCACAATCATCCATGATGAGATATGACGCCCTCTTCTGGTGCGTCTGAAGACAGCTACAGTGTATTACGCCAGAGCAAGTGGGGGCCGGAGCAAGTGGGGCCAGAGTAAATAGAGGTCCTGAGTTCAATTCCCAGCAACCACAGGAGCCATCCATCTGTACAGCTACAGTGTACTCATACACATAAAATAAATAAATAAATCTTTAATATGTATTTGTAGCATTTTTAATCATTTGAAAATATCAATGGAATGCTGAAATCTGTGATTTGATCCGTGCTTTATGGCTTTTGAAAGAATCCTAAGACCCTGAAAAGGAAATCCTGCCCAGCATGATGTAGAAAGGCAAAAAGGTCACTTAACTCACATCATAAATACTCACAAAAAGTCCTTTGAAAATCCAAACTATAGAACCCAATGGTACACTTGTGACTCTCAGGTATTCTCAGTCTAAGCAACCTCTGGAGTCTAAGAGTCTTTGTTTTGCTAAATAAACTTGTATTCAAACTGTGCTTGTTTCTTGGCTGAAGTCTTTCCTTGGAGGAGATAAGAACAGAGGAGAAGTGGGTACCCGGCAACTAGATTAAACAAACAAACAAACAAACAGACAGACAGACAGACAACATTGGGAGACTCTGATATATAGCGAAGTTCACAAGAGAGAGCCTTAGAGTACTGTTCAAATCATATTGACTTGAAATTCATGTGTATCCCTAATCCCCACTGAATCAGTCAGTTGGTATGGATTGCAGATAACTTGCTGTCGAGAGGCACACCCAGTAGGAAGAGAATGGAATGGCAGAGTGCTACAGCCACGCCCCCAGATGTTAAGTATCCATGGCTTTGTGATGGTGAGTACTTGGCTGTGCTTTTGGATGTAGCACATGTTTATGTGAAGTTATTGAATAAACAGATGCACAAATACAGAGAAAGAGAGACTTAAGAGGAAAACTCAGAGGAAGAATCAGTGCTCTAAATTTGGAATCCAGAACTCAAAAGAGTCCCAGGCCTGGTTCTAATTACTCTCCTCTGGCTTTGAAGAACGGGCCATGTTTCTTCGTCATGCCAGATCTCTCTAATCCGAAACAGGAATGAAGAGTATTGCTGCTTTCAGCTCTGGTTTGATTTCACTGATCATTAATTCTCTCCTAGGAAGCTAGATAAGGGCAGGGCAGCTCTTCCCACACAGCTGGCCCAAGTTCAGAAAGTTCTGTAAATAGACTTCACTACTAAATAGTCAAGGACATTTCAAGATGAGCTGTGTTTCCATTTTTACTTTCTCAGAGATTCCTTAAGTATTGAGGATAGCATTTGATGAATGATAGCTCTGAGACTATTTTTATTTTCCTTAACTGGCTTAGACATGTTCTATGTTCCATCCCGACTCTGCCCTCCACTCTGAACAGGTGTGAGCTTGTTCGCTGAAGATTCGCTTTCACACTTCGCTCCGTGTGAGTCGGGTGTTATCTTCCCAACATCAATTCTGGGCAATTGTGCACTTGTAGAAGGGGTTCATCTCTGGATGCTGACATCACTTCTGGTTGAATTAAGTTCTTCTGAGGCCTCTTCTGGGAAGGATGAGAGCAAGTGCTGGCTTCCTTATTGATCTGTTCAGTCAATACTGAACCAAACGGGTCTCTATTCAACTTGCTAGGTACAGCATTAGAACAAATATTCCAGCTAACGTGGAAGGATATCAGACTGAAAAATAAAGTGCCTAAGTGTGTCATAACAATGAGAACAAAAAGAAAAACTTAAGATAAGGGTTGATCTTTTTTTTTTTTTTTTTTTTTTAGATTTTTGTATTACACGAAATATCCAGTGTGGGGGTTGAATAAGAATGACTCCCTGAGGCTCATATATTAGCATGCTTGCTCATCAGGGAGTGGCACTATTGGGAGGTGTGGCCTCATTGGAGTGGGCGTGGCCTTGTTGGCGTGTCCCTGGGAGTGGGCTTTGAGGTTACCGAAGCCCATGCCAGTCCCAGTGTCTTTCTTTCTGATGCCTGCCGATCTAGATAGAGCTCTCAAGATACTTCTCCAGCGTCATGTCTGCCTGCATGCTGCCATGCTTCCTTCCCACCACGATGACAATGGACTAAATTCATGGATCTGTCAGCAAGTCCCAGTTAAATGTTTTCCTTTATAAAAGTTGGGTCATGGTGTCTCTTCACAGCAGTAGAACCCAACTGAGACAGGATATAAGGTTTCAGCTGCCCAAGTGCCCAGGTGCCCAGGTGCTCAGGTGCCCAGGTGCCCAGGTGCAGGCCACACCAGTCAGAAAAACAAATGAGAGGCCTGCTTTTCTGTGGAAATCCCTTACACCCTAGATCCTAGATTTGGTTCCCCAAAACCCATTCCACAGCCACAGCACCACCCCAGTGCCCACCCACTGCTTTGCCTCTGGCCCTAACTCAAGTGAATTCCTGCTGCTCAGGTGCAGGCCACACCAGTTAGAAGGACAGGTGAGTGCCTCACCTATTCGCAGAACTGTCCCATTCCTTAAATTCAGTTCCCAAGACCGATTCCACTACCCTGCCCCCATCCTCCACCACTGCCGCCCCTGGCCCCAACTCCAGTGGATCTCTCCTGCTTAGGTGCAGGCCACAGCATTCACATGAAACCTCCTTCGAGTGGACAGGCCCTTCCCTAGATTCCATCCCCAATGACCCATTCCACTGCCCACCCCCCATCCTGCCCCATAATTTCCCCCCTTTGCTGCTGTGCCCTGGGCCTGAATTCCAGCAGACTTCTATTGCCCAGGAGCACCAATGGAACTGGTGAAGGCTACAAAGAGGTGTAGGTTAAGCAAGCCAGAAAAACAGAGGTGGGCTCAGGCAGACACTCTCTGCTGGACCAGATCCCACATTGGCAGCCAGTAACACAGATTGGGGGCCCACCAGTGGACATCTTCCATTTACTCGGTGCCCCCAACCCTAACTTCCCTCCTGATCACTTTATTCTACTCCCCAACTAAAGCAGAGACCCTCTGATACACCAAAGGCTAACTGCCAGAAGTCTAGCCCTCAACTTGGACAGAAACTGCCTATTGGATCAGAGGTCATGCTGGTTGCCAGAAATCCAGGCCACGAAGACCAGAAGACCAAAGAGGAAACAGAAACCAAGGAACAACATACTCATCTAACAAAGACAAACTAAAAAATCAGTACCTAGACCTACAATCATCCCAAACCCAGATGCCTAAATGTACACATTTAACAACAGTCAGGGCAGTATGGTACCATCAGAACCCAGCTAGCCTATGACAGCAAGACCTGAATATTTCAACACAGCTGAAATACAAGAAAAAAAACCATAAAGCCAACTTGATGAGGATGATAGAGGTCCTTAAAGAGGAAATGAAAAAGATCCCTTAAAGAAATTGAGGAAACAACAAATGAAAAAAGTTGAGGAAATCAATAAATCCCTTTTTAAAAAATTCCAAGAAAGCTAAGAAAAACAAACAAACATGCATCCAAAGCAGATGAATAAAACTGTTCAAGACCAGAAAATGAAAATAGAAGCAATAAAGAAACACACAAACCGAGAGAATCCTGGGGATGGGAAACCTAGATACGGCAATAGGAACTACAGATACAAACATCCTCAATGGAGTGCAAGAGATGGATGAGAGACTCTCAGGTGTAGACGATATGGTAGAAGAAATTGATGGTGCTAAGATATGAGGATAGGACCACTGTGTGAGTTGCATGACTCCCAGAGCTGCAGCCCAGCCCAGGAAGAAGAGCAGTACCTGCAGGGTGGAGACCCTCAGCTGACTGACATGTCCTGCTGGGCTTCCTTCTCATCACTGTCATATCTGCTTATCTCTCTAGTTGGTTGTGGTGGCGATTCAACCATGAAACTGGATGACTCTATGTTGAATTACAATTTTTTTTTTCTTTTTTTGTATCACGTTTCTCTTTGGCCAGGGATTTATTTCCTTTGGAATCTCTGGGTTGCAAAAACATTTAACCATTTTACCTTTCAAAAGAAGATGTCATTGCTGATACAGAATTTGTGGATACCACAATGATGACGATGTATGTAATAGAGATATGGGAGAAAAAGAGAAGCATAATGATTTGTGCACTGTGAAGAGAGGAGGAACTGGAGACTTGAGAGTGGTGAGGAACAACCTGATGTGAGTAGCCTGTGCTGCCACCTGAGGCCATAGGAAAATCTCAGTTCTGGGATGCTGCTGAGGGCCATGCAGTAACAAGAGTCTGTGCTGATCTCTCTGGCCCGTGTTACCACCCAAGGCCATGGGAATATCCCTGGTTTGGGCTGCCCTGGGGCCATGTAGATGTCTAAGAGCTAAGCAGAATTGACCCCACCCTTCACCAGGGCAGTGTTGAAGAGATGGCCCTTAGAGCTGGAAAGCAAGCCCCAGAGTAGAGCTGGCCCAGGTGGTGAGTTACTCAGCACTGAGGGTTTGAGCACAGGAGAGCTGGCTCCTGCCCATGCTGGCCTTGCAAAGATACCCTTTCTGAGGCAGGTAGGAGAGTTGGCCCCACCTCTCACCTGGGCAGCATGGGAGAACTGGTCCTAAGGGCATGAGAGCTGGGGCGCTGGGCCTACCCCATGCCTGCCAAAGCTTCTCAAGAAAGCTGAACCTGCCCCTTGCCTGGGCAGCAGAATAAAGCTGGTCCTGATGAAGTTGGTGAGGGTGAGCCTGCCCCAAGAGCATTAAAGCTGGAGAGTTGCCAGGAAGGCCAACAGCTATTACCCAGGTCCAGATCTCGGGCTCAGAGTTGGCCTACTGTAACATACACAACATCTGTGAACTCTTGGTTCACTTGAAGGGGCCAGTGCTGCAAAACTAAAGCTGCAGGGTCTCCATAACACAAGGCAACAACAGAATATCTGAGAGGAGTCCAGTGAGAGTCCAGTATTGAAAGTGTAGGAGAAGCCAGAACCAGATCAATGACTCATTGCAATGGACATTTGCAAATGAAGCTGTTTGAACAAAAGGATATTGTTTGACACAACTCAGCTTTCCACTGTGAGATTTGTTCTGGTTGAGGTGTTTGTTTGTTTTTCTTTGAAGAACAGAGGTTGCAAGGGTGGAGGACAGGGATGGAGGGATGGAGAAATTGGTGAGATTGGGGCTCACGATGCGAAATTCACAAAGAATCAATTAAAAAGTTAAAATGAGAAAGAAATTGATACATCAATGAAAGAAGATGATAAATCTAAAATGTTTCTGACATAAAGCATCTAGGATATCTGGGACGCCATGAACAAACCAAACCTAAGAATGTTGGGAATAGCCGAAAGAGATTCCCAGCTGAAAGCCCAGAATATATTTTCAACAAGATCTTATAAGAAAATTTTCTTTCTTTCTTTCTTCCTTCCTTCCTTCCTTCCTTCCTTCCTTCCTTCCTTCCTT